>JAHBCN010013887.1:0-23559 GCA_019359885.1 Listronotus oregonensis
TATTTTAACAAATATTAAGTAACCATTCTTGTCACTTTCAAATTTTAAAAAAGATAATTTTCCTTTAAATAATTAACATTTACATTTTTTAGTCAATAAAGAAAAAAAAATTTTTAAACAAAAGAAGGTTTTATTTAACCAATGGTGTCCCCCAAACATGACTAAACTAAATATTGTAACAAAAATTTTAAATTTTTTTTTTATTAAATCTTTTAATCTGACAAACGATTTTCCTTTAAAAAATAAATGAACTTATAAGCACTAAGTTTATAGATTGGGAAATATACAGTGTGGTCATTTAAGTGGAAAATTTTTTTTTTAATTGCACAATCAAAATAAAAAATTCCCAAAAAAAGGGCATATTCGATAATCATATTAGGTGCATTAAAATGGTTGCAAGACAAACAACGGGGTAGGTTAAAAAATAAAAAATTTACAAGTGAAGTACCCTTATTTAAAAAAATGCACAAAATGTTATAAAGAAAAGTTGTTCGAATTAACATTAGTAATGATAATATGTATTAAAAAAGGCTAATTAAAAGTACAATTTTTTTTTTTTAAATTTTTAAATTTAAAACTGTACAAACCAAAGACATCATAAAAAACCACAAAATTATCGGGATACCCAAAAAAAAAAAAACAAATCAGGGTTAAATAAAATTATAAAGTTTTGCAATAATTTTTTTTTCTTGAATAATTTTTTGCTTATTAAGTTTATTTGATTTAAAACCCTTTCCTAGACAGACGCTAGCCGAGAAGGCACAAACCCAAAACCATTGCTTTATTCATTTGAGATTTGGTTGCGTTTAGTATAAACATAATGCATACCTTGTGTTTTAGTTTTAATTTATAATTAGAATAATAATGTTTACTCCAAACTTATTTGTTTTTTCCATTGTCCGCGATTATTTTAATTTTGGGTTATTTTTTGTATATTAATTTTTAAATAAAAAATTTAAAAAAAAAATTTTGCATTTTAAAAAGCATTCTTTTGATATCTATTATAAAACTAATATTTTACCTTATTAAAAAAACGTAAAATTTTAAAGTTGTGAATATCGTTTCAACAAACATAAAATTTTTATTCCCCAAAAAAAAAAAAAATTTAAATATGCGTGAATTTGAACAAAATTTGCGAAATTTATTTAATTTGAATAATTTTTAAAAGTGTTTTGGTGAATATTAAAAAAAAAAAAAGAGAATCTTTAAATGTTTTAAAAAACGAAAAAAAAATTTTGGAGGGCCCTGTTTTTGGGATTTGGGGATAACTTCTAATTCTGAATAACTTTCTTTATAAATTTTGCAAATTTTCTGAAATAAAGGATTTATTTTACAATTTTTTTTATTTTTTGACCTAATTTGTTTCTGTTTTAATTGCAACCATTTAAGTGAACCTAATATGATTATCGAATATGCCCAACATCGGGAATATTTGTATTTTGATTTAATTAATAAAAAAAAAACCCTATGTTGCAAAATTAAATGGACACTGTATATTTTTTTAAAAATTTTCTAACCCCAAACTTTTTAACTTCTTGGGTTTAAAAATAATTTAACCAAAGGTAAAAATATTTTTTTTAGTTAAAAGTCTATTTAGTGTTTAACTAGTGTTAAAAGAAATGATTTAAATATTTTTTAAAAAAAATGATACCCACTTTTTTTTATAAACTTTATTAACAAATTTCCTTTATCTTTTTTGTAGAAATAAACCCATGCTTTTTTTTTATTCGCTAAACGATTTTCAATTAAAAAATAGGCATCTTTTATGCCAAATAAAAGGTTTGGGAAAAATTTTTGCCTTTTTATTAAAATGTTTGTAACTGCCAAAAAATATTTTTTTAATTTTATGCTTATTGTAAAATTTAAAATAATATCTAAAGCAAAAAAGAATATTTTTTTTTTTTATTAGTTACGACCGCCCAAATGAATTTAAACACTTTTAGAAAAAAAATGATCATCACTGCTTTTTTTTTAAAAAAACCTAAACTTCATTTTTGCGTTTACTCTTAGTAAAATACCTCTTTTTTGACGTTAAACGTTTTCGATTAAAAAAGTAACCCGCATTTATTAAAAAAAATTAAAAAAAAAACGTTTTTTTTTTGTCTATTTTTTTTGTAACCCTTGAATTTTATAAATTTTAATAAAGTTTAATTTTTATTAAAAAAACATTTTTAAAATCAGTTTTATTTTAAGTCAATAAAAATATAAAAAACTAAAGCGATCACAAAACTTACATTTTTTTTTCCCTTTTAAAAAAAAAAGTCGGGAAAGCACTTTTATATGCATTTTTATCTAAAAATTCAAACCACACAAAAAAAAGGTCTGTATTTTTTTTCCCATATATGTACCTTTAAGCAAATTGCCCTGAAAGAATCGGGGAAAATTGAGCATCATTACATAAATTTTCTTCCTCAATACCCAAAACTCTTTCGATTTGCACCAGATTTATACTTGATTAGATGATTTTTAAAAAAAAAATTTGGCCATACTGGGCCCCGCCATTTTTTTTAAATTTCAAAACTGACTTTGTTCGTGATGAGCTACTTTTTCCCAAAAAATTTTTAAAAAAAAAAAATGGGAAATAAAAAGTGTAGATATAGGAACGCATCATTCAGCCCTGGTTTTATAGAAAACCCAAGCAACTGTTGAAAACGGCCCTTAATAAAAGAATTACTGTAGAATTGGAGCAATCTTTGAGCAAAAGGTTTAGCTTTTTTTTGGGGAAAAAAATTTTGTTTTCGAAAATGAGGGGTAAAAAAAAAAATTTTAAATGTTTTAATGGCAAGGACCAAAAATATTTACTGCCATTTAAAAAAAGAAGACTTTGTTTTTTTTGCGTTTTCAAATATTCTTTTTCCTTTATTAGATTCTGTTTTTTTTTTAAAAATTTTATTTCTTATTTTATTTTTAATACTAATAGGATTACTTTTTTTAGTTACCGTCCCAAAACATATGGTCAGTATAAATATATTTTGCCGGAATATGGTTTTCAACACTTAATTTATATATAAATTTTTAAAAAACAAAAAACAGGTTTTCAGAAGAAGATTTATTACCCCCAAACAAAACTCCACACTTTATGGAGTACCAAAAAAACCAAACCTGATATTAAATTACGTCCCCATAGTTTGTTGCATAAACTCACCTACACACCCATAGCAAAATTTTTTTAAATATTTTTGATCCTTTTAAAAATACGACTCTACATTTTCCCCAAAATTTTCAGAAAAATTAAGATTCATTGACTGCCCAAAAAACACCTTGGTAAGTTTTGATGTTGTAAGTTTATTCAAAATGTTCCTGTCGATAAAACATTAAATATTGTTAGAAATAAATTAGAAAATGATGTCCAACTTGGCGAAGGAACCAAACTAAACATAAATTATATTCTTGAATTATTAACTTTGCGTAAAAACAACATATTTCCAATATAACACTGATTTTTACAAAAAAACTTCTGGCATGGTCATGGGTTCACCTTTATCACCATTATTAAGTAATATTTTTATGGAAAATTTTGAATTCAATTTTGTACAAAATCCTCATTATAAACCTTTAGTTTGGTGGAGATATATAGATGACATTTTTTCTATTTATCAACAGGACGAAAATTGTCTAAATAATTTTTTAACACACATTAATACACAAGAACCCACTATTTATTTCACTTTAGAAAAAAAACAAAACACACAACTTCCTTTTCTTGATATTCTAATAAAAAAAGATGTAAATAATTTCGAAACCAAAATTTACAGAAATCCTACACATACAAACAGATACTTAAATTTTAACTCTAATCACCCAATAATGGTAAAGAAAGGAGTTGAAAAAAGTCTTTTTGATAGAATTAAAACAATTTGTTCTGATCAAAACAAAGAAAATGAAAAATAATTTTTAAAAGATATTTTAGTTCAAAATAATTATCCTCTTGATTTTATAAACAAATGCTTTCTAAAATTTGAACAACCAAATTTAAGAAAAAAATAAAAAATAGACCTGTTACAAATCTATTTTTACCATATATTACTGGCTTATCAAATAAAAATTCAACGAATAGGTAATAAATTTAATATTCGCACTATCTTTAAAACACAAAACACTATTGGATCTCAAGTAACAAAAACAAAACCATACAATATAAACGAAAACACAAAAAATGTTATTTATAAGATCCCTTGTGAATGTAATAAATTTTATATAGGTGAAACTTTCAGACCATTAGCCAAAAGCATAAAAGAACATAGAACATATATTAAAAAAACAAAAATTTCCACAAATCAAAAATCTGTCAACACGCATTTGATAATAACCACATAATAAACTGGAATGCTTCTAGCATTTTAGCAAAGGAAACTTGTTCAAAAAAACGAAAAATAAAGGAAAGTGCATTTATTTTATTAAATAAGGACAGATGTGTACCATCAATATCTGTTAATTTAAATAATACAGGTTACCTTTGCTTGATGCTGAAGTAAATTCGGATAAATTTAAAAATCAATTAACACACTATACAACCCACCTTTCTGGTTTTTTTTAAATACTATACATACACCAGTCCAATAACCTATTATCACTTAGACAAAACGTCATTAAAAAGTTTAAAAAGCTATCAGAATTTCCTAAGTTTTTAGACCTAAAATTTTTAAAATTTAGTTTATTTTTTGTTTTAGTTTCTATCTTGATAACGGTGGCACTTGCCACCGAAACTTTAGATTAATATTTGTGTTTTTTTGGGGTTTTTTGGGGGGGTTTTTTTTTTTTGGTTAAAGGGGATCTGCAAGTTCATAGGGGGCAATAGGGCTGGACAGGGTCAGCCCCCCCTACCCCGGGGCCCGGACCAAGAGGGTCCCATTTTCCAAAAAATAGAAAGGCGAGTAACCCAAATAAAAAAAAACTGAAAAAATGGATCCGCCACAAAACTATAGAACATACTTAGTTTATATACTTAAAGTTAACGAAATTGACAAATTTATCCACACAGTTTGAAAGTTTCCGTAATCCATTTTAATTTTACAAAATAGAAAAAAAATATTAATAGGTAATATAGCAATAGTTAATTAAATATAAAAAAATTAAGGTTCCATATACAGAATATTTCCAAACCTAACACCTAGATTTTTTTTGCCTTAAAAAAAAAGTAAATTAATTAAAAAAAGATAATGTAAAATTAAAATCCATCCTGAATTGATGTTTCACGTTCTGTTTCTTTTTTTCAACCCCAAAATTAACAATATACATGAACATTTTTCAAAAATTAACTTATATTCGGCTTATTTTGTGTACGTGTGTTTGAGGAATAGCTGAGCACGAATCCAAAGACAAATTTGAGTACAGCAGCCCAAATTCCCAAAACTCTTTCGATTTACGCCAAATCTGTACATGAGGATTTGAGGGCCGTTAGTCACAAATTTGGGATTAGATTTACAAAATTTAAAAAGACGAATTCAATATGGCAGTCCAGATTTTTAAAAGTTAATTTAAATGATGTTTTAAAATCTCCTCTGTCATATTGGACCCGCCATTTTAAATTTCCAAACTGACTTTGGATTCGTCATCAGCTACTTCCAAAACACCCATACCGGGTGTCCGGCTGTGTCCGAAAACTATTTATTACACAGCGTTGGGAAGAAAATATTTTTTGAAAAAGTGGCCAAGAGAAATAGCTGGAAATTATTTTCAAGTTCTCAAAGAAAGGCTAGTTTGTAGTCTTGGTTAATTTTGTAGAGATTTTGCCGAGAAAGTTAACTACAACGATATGATTTTTTTCTTGCAGGTTTAGAAAAAAAAATACCTACACTTTGGTGAAACCTGCGTTTTGATATCTGCATTCGTTTTCTAGTTATTTTAAAATAACCTGTTTTTCAAATGATAAATAAAATTAACAATTAATTAAAATAGTCTTTGTGGCAAAGTAAAAGAATAATTACTGTAGAGTAAAAGGAAACATAAGAAAACCCTTTTAAGGTTTGTATTGTATCCACTAAATACTAGAGAACAGAACAAACAATCGAAAACATAAAAATGCGGTAAGTGAGGTATTTATTAACTCTTTATTAAATATTAGACAAGTAGACTTAAGAATAAAAAAAGGAACGAAAGTTTGAAAAGCAACATGACCTATTTAAGTTGGCAGTTGTCAGTTCGATATGATTCTCATTTGGAATTTATCATGTTTAATGCATATTAGATTCTAATAAGGCAACACCTGTTTAAAAATTGGATTAGAACTGACAATTGTTAACCTAAACAAGTCATGTCGTTTTCCAATCTTTTGTTCTTGTTTTTTTTTTTCCAAACCTACTTGACTAATATTTAAATTAGAGTTAACACCTGCAAACAATGCAAACATCAAAACGCGGTTTTCGCCAGAGTGTAGGTATTTTTGCATTTTTCAAACCTAAAATAAAAAGGCATATAGTTGTTTTTAACTTTCTCGACAAAATCTCGAAAAAACGAGTTTTTCTTATACAACTCCCTCTAGTTGGTGAATTATAAACTAGTCCACACCAAAAAGGTAATAAAAAATTAAATAGCGGTCTGGATAGCTAAAAATTGAAGAAATTTATTTCAAAGTATTTTAGGTAAAAAGATAGAGCTTCAATTAATATAAAACTACCCAAATCAGCCCGTCCTTATTAGAAATTCTCATTAAGGAGAGGTTCTTGCATCCTCGTTCGCAGTTAGAACCTCAGTGCTACATTTAAATTTATAATTTAGCAAATAAAAAGTCCAGGTAGCTCAGTTCTATGGATTCCTTAAAAAATAATTTTAATATTTTATTTAGCTTCGGCTTTTAACCCTTTTTTTAAAATTGTAGAGTTTTTTTGTTAAGGTCAATTCAGGGTGGGCAAAAAATTTGGTTTGTTTTTTTTACTGAGAGAATACAAAAAGGTTTTACAGTAATCAATTATGCATGTTAAATAAGCTAAAAAAAAATTTTTTTCATTATCACGTGACTGCTGTTATGGTAACCAATTTAATATATTCAGGCTGCATATTTTTTTTTTCACTAAATATTTTGCCACCTAATAAATGATTTTTCATAAAGACAAATAATGTATTTATCTTTTATCATCAATGATATAAGAACAATGTGCAACTTTTTTATGGTATTGCTTTTTTTGTTGGCTTTTTTCTACTAATATCGTAGGTGTCTTAAATGTAATAGAAGGCAGTTTATTTTCTTTTTGGCCTTGCAAACGAGTGCTTTAGCCACGGAGATACTTTTATACTGACAATAGGATATATTGACAGGGTCACAATTTTACGCCCAGGGCATTTAAGGCAGTTTATAAAGATAGGACTTAGGTTTTTAAAGAATTAGAGTAGAGAAAAAATAACTACAGGCAGCGAATTTCACAGTTTGAATCCTCTAGCTAGGGCTAAAGGAACCAACAAAGTGAAACGTTTGAAGTCACTTTAGATGAACTCTAAAGAGATGCATGAAGGGCCTTTGTGTTGCTCTAAAAAGCTACTCGGGGAGAAATTACATTGGGTTTAAAACTTTGAAGCATAAGCAACAAAATACCTAAATAAAAGAAAACAATACTGATTTTTTTATGTTTTGTTATTACTTGTTTTATTTTAATACTAATGAGATTAGGACTTTTATTTAGTTACCGTCCCAAATCTGGTATTGCCAGGCCAAATACAGGATATCAATACCTATAATGCAAATATAATTATTATCTTTTGCCGTAAAAAACATCTATAAACAGTTAATTTATATACAAAAGTTAACGAAAGAGACAAATTTATCAAAACAGTTTAAAAGTTAGGGATTATGACCCAGAAAAAGTAACACTTTTTAGAAATTAAGAAAAATGTATTATTGCCGTTTTATAAATCTTCGTCTCGGTAGACTATGTGCAAAATTTAATTAATTTCCAAAAATGTCGGCGGGTCGCCCTATAGATTTTTGAACAAATGTTTAAAGGACGTTTTTTTCCCCAAATTGGACACTTTTAAAGGGGAAAACCCCCTTTTTTAAAAAAGAATGACGAAAACTAATGTCTGTGACTGGAGCTTAATTTTTTATCAATAACATGATCGTGACAACCGCACATGAATATCTGTTAGTATTTCTGAGTTTTTTGAAAATTTTCATTTTAAAAAATCGCTATAACTTTTTTTTGGAGAATTTTAAGTTTCTGTAACAACATTTTTAAATCAACTTTAGGTATATTTTTTTTGAATTAATAGTTTAATTAAGATAAAAATGATTTTTTTTAGGACACTTGTATGATTCTGAATAATTGAAAATAACTTTAAATAGCCTTTCCAAATATATAGCTCACTTAATATTTTGCTTAAGTTTTCTTCGAAATAGAAAGTTTTTAAAAGTTCGCCCACTCTGAACAAGTAGCCTTTGGACTTAATACAATACATTGGCAATAATACAGAGAACAGTAATTAAAACAATGGTTACAGTGAATGATGTAGAATTTTATAATAATTTAAACTATATTTAGAATAAGATTAACTAATAAAATATAAAAAAAAACAACAATAAAAAGTAATATCCCAGCGCAAGAGATTTTGCTACAGGAGGTATTCGAAATGTCGACCGATCTCTCTTATGCACAGACTGCACCGTTTTCCAACATTTCTCGAAAGAATTTATCAACTTAAGAGGGGGTGAGAGATGTAAAGCCCATAACCGCAAATTCTAATTCTTGTCTAGAATTAATGTGTAATTTAAAAATAAGGTCCTTCAGTTTTCCCCCAAAAAGATAAAATCCATGGGCGTTAAGTCCGGTGACCACGCTGGCAAACGGGTGGGCCCTTGGTTGGCTATTCAATTATTTTAAAAGTTGGCTGCTAAAACATTACTGATAATTTTAGCGTTGTGAGGCGGTGCCCCTCCTTGCTGGAAAAATATTTTTTCCGGGTTCATTAGGGGTAGATTATCAATAAGGGGTTCTATTTTTGCCTTAAAATTTGCAAATATCTTAAGAGGTGAGAGTGCCATTATAAATTAATGGGCCAATAGTCTTACTTTTAAAAATACCTGCCCAGAAATTAAACCCAAATCTTCCTTGGTTTCTTAGCTCCATTACTGAATGAGGGTTTTGTTGCGCCCAAGTACACGAGTTATAGCAAATAAAAATACCAGCTCCCAACTTATATAGGCTGCGTCAGTCCAAATTCAATTTAATGGAAAATCGCGACACAGTTACAGTTTTCCAGGAACGACCGACAAATATATGCGGCGTTCAATATCTCCAGGTCTCAGATGATGCACTTTTCTGGTCCTGTGTTTCTTTAAAGTTCGTCTAACATTAGTTCTTGCCAGTCCAGTTAATGTTTTAAATTTCGTGTTGACTTTTTAGGATTATTTTGAACGACTCCTAAAACTATTTTCCCTTCTAACTCCCCCCCCCATTTGTTGTATACTGTATATACTGTACACAAAAACAGGGTGCCCCAAAAAGTAATAGGACACAGAGCAAAAACAAAATTCCTTAGGTCGAAATAATGCAATTAACGTAAACTTGCCTTATCCGAAAGTTGATAATAACAAAGAAACAGGGTGTTAAACTTTTAATTTTGATTTCGTTTTTCTTAATAATTTTTAACCAAATGACCTGGCGGTACAAAATTTGGCATCTAGGGGTTTTCTAAGGCGAGAAATTTAAATTCGTCCACGCTTTTGATGTTGCCTGAAGGGGGGCCCAAAACTTTTGGTTCCTATTGTTTTTTTGATGTCGTAACTTTTTTAAAAACAGAATATTGACCTGTTTTTTACCCAAAAAAATTACTATAAATCCATCTGCATCAAAAAAGTATACTTTATTTAAGTCTTTAGGAGCAGCCGTTCGCGAGATAAAGCACTTTAAAGGATCTTGCAATTTTTTTTTTGGAAAATGAATTTTGGCCAATTGTTTTCAAACGTTGCATAGTGATAGTTCTTAACACGCTGATCAAAGGGTCTTTCAGGGCACAAAACTCGAAAACCACTGGGGATCATTGGGGATTTGGGGACTTTTGAGGGTGATTTTGGGGGGATTGTAGGCGTTTTCCCGGGTTTTTTTACCCTAAAAGACCTTTGATCAGCGGGAAAACTTTCACTATGCAAAGTTTAAAAACAATTGGCCAAAATTTATTTTCCATAAAAAAATTGGGGGATCCCCAAAGTGCGTTTATTTGAAAACGGCTGCTCCCAGGACAAAAAAGTATACATTTTTGATGCAGATAATTTATAGTAACTTTTTTTAAAAAAACAGGTCAATTTTTTAAGCTTAAAAAATTAAAATCAAAACAAGTGAGGTAGGCCGTAGTGGCCCTTTTTGTAGAAACATCAAAAGGGGGAAAAATTTTTCGCCTCAAAAAACCCCCCCTCCCAAATTTTGTACCTCTGGTTTGGTTTTAAAAAAATTTTTAAGAAAAAAAAAACAAAATTAAAAATTTAACACCCCGTATATTTGTTATTATTAACTTTCGGGTAAACAAGTTAACGTAAATTGCATTTTTGACCTAAAATCCTGTTTTTTGTCCCATTCTTTTGGGGCACCCCGTATTGCGGGGTTAATATTCCCTTTAAAGTTTTAAATTTCGTATTGACGTTTTTAGGATTAGGTTGACATTTTTAACGCTCCTTAAACTACTATTTTTTCTAACTCCCTACCCCTATTTTTTTGTTTTACTGGTTTCACCTTTTTTTTCAAACTGGCCACCATAAATTATGTTATGTCGAAATCTTCCAAAAATATCTTTAAAAGGTTGTCTTCTTTCTGGATGTTGGTTGAGGTATAATCTGCTTGCTCCTTCTGCATTCTTCCCGGCTTCTATAAAACAAACTATCGTATCCCATTTTTCATTTTTTTTTAAATTTCATTCTTAATTTATTTGAAAGATTAACCTAAATTCCGGTATCTTTACAGCCAAAAACCATTTGACAATGACCAATAAGCATTTGTTTTCTGTGTCATCGAGTCGTTCAAGTTTAAAGTGGGCGAACTTTTAAAAACTTTTTCATTTTAAAGAGAACTTGTGCAAAATATCAAGTGTGCTATGATTTTGGAAAGGTAATTTAAAGTTATTTTCAATTATTCAAAAATATAGGGGGGGAACCATAAAAAAATCGATTTTTTTGTTAATCACTATTAAATTATTAATTCTAAAAAAAATATACCCAAACCATTCTTTACGTAAAGAGTGGCTTTGGAAATGTTGTTACAGATACTCAATTTTTTTTATAGCAATAAAGTTACAGCGATTTTTTAAAAATGCACATTTTATTGACGAAAATTGAGCTCCAGACACTGCTATTGTTCCTTTAAAGAGGGGGGGTTTCCTTTAAAAGTATCCAATTTGGCCCACCCTGTACATACGGTTTGGGAACATCCTGTATAATAAAGAATTTTTTAGTATTAAAATCGTTTTCCTAAATATTTAAAACAATCAGGTATTAGGTATCTTTTTTACCGTATTTAATTAAAATACATTGGACCTCTTTTAGATTTTCGAATAAATAATCATACCCCGTACTTTTACGATCCAGACACAACTGCTCCAAAATATATCGTTATAAGCTTTCTGGGCTATTATGCTTAATTTCAGAAAATTTATTTTTAAATAAATTAAACATAAAACATATAGCTACATAAATATATGTATCTGCCTAGAGAACTAAGAAGCTTTAATATAGACTTGGGAGAAAAGCAGATGCAACGCAACTGCTACCTAGATCCAGAGAATAATTCTCGTAATTTACTAACATTTTCAGTTTACAAGGCAAATTGCAAATATAAACTGCAAATTGTAATGTAATAAAAAGATATTTATTTCTGCAGTTTCCGTATATGTTTCCTTAAACACTTAAACTACTAGTGTGCATTGCATAGGTTTCGCCACCTTTTATAGACATATTTGTAAAATGGTTTTGGTGATTTAACCAACATCTAAAATATTTTCTTTCTCGTTCAACAGTTTTTTGCCTATTTTGCTAAGATCTTGGTAAAATGATATTATTTTTATTAAAATCTTTGTACCTGTAAAAAAAACACAGTAGTGTTGTGTTCATTTATATATTAATAGGTTTTTTACAAATTATCAATTCACTTATGGTTGTTTTCTTATTTTGTCAATGTGGCGTTGCAAAATTAGTAAACTGATGCGCATATATTTTTGCAATTAATACAGTCATTGAAAACTTTATATTTTGTGCTTCTTTATTTGTGTAGGCTACTTAAAAGTAGTTTTTTATATTCTCTAAATAGGATAACTTACCTTTTCGTAATCATAAACCCTAGGTTTTTATTTTCCAAAAAGAGGCAAACATTTTTCGACTAAGCTTTAGTAACTAGACAGTTCTGAGATTTTTAAAAAATTCTTTAAAAACGAAGTTATCTGTTAAAAATAAACTATTTTTAAACGTACTATAATAAAAGATGTTTTTTCTAATTAGCATTTTAAAGGCGAATAATGCAATAACGGTGCGAAAAAGCGGCCTTCCAGTGCAATAATGGATTTGGTAACATAGCTCAAAAAATGTAAAGAAACGACAAATGAGCTTACATCATAGATAGAGCAAACATTTCATTTATAAACGCAATCGAGAGCTGCGGCCAACGTGTTTTTGTTTATGCAAGCATAGTTTGTACTTACTTGTGAAATGATAATACAGGAATCATATCCGTCACTTTACTATGCACTTCCTTACCATTTAAATTTATTAAAAGTACTTACACAAAACTAAAATTTATACAATTGTAACAAAAATTACCCAAACAAAAAACATTTAGACTAAAACTCTATATTGAAATGACACATTCAATATGTCGAGGCGAACCATGGATTCTAGAGAGGTAAAGGATCTTCCACTCTGTGTTACAAAAATGGCTTTCCAGTTGCAGATAGCGTTGTGTTCCAGAGGGCCGTTTTTAAACTTTACTTTATATATTGCGGGCAAGGTCATTGGTTCTCATTGGTTCCCTAAGCTACACCAGTGCCTTCCGGTGAGGGTCACTTTTTGAGCAAAACAGCCATAAAAGACGGTAATCCTTTACTTCTCTAAAATCCATGAGCGAAGCTGAAGGGGGCGGAAGTACGCTTCTACGAAAAATCCGCTGTTGTCACGTTGTCGCGCCTTTATTAGTAGCTGTCCAAAAATAAAATATTATTTTGACATCATCACTTTTCTGTGTTATACTTAATAGTAATAAATATAACAAATATTATTTACAGTTTAAAATACAATAGTAGAGCCTATTTTGATGTAATTTTAGGAATAAATTAAGTAAAATTTTATCATAATGTACGAGTACTATCAATTAAATGAAACAGAAAGATACTTGGCAGCCACGCTTTACGACAAAATAGTATCTGTAGTAACCATTTTCCCGGGTTTTGGTGGATTTTATTGTTTCGAGTGCAGAGGTTCATTCATCGCTAGGCAGAGCCTTAGAATGTGCGTTTATGATGCCACGCTTATGCCAAATCGATGCTTTCTCCAGTTAACAGCTTATTGGAAACGACAGTCGTCAGATGATCGAGGGCATTGACCTAAGCAATTTGCTGTCGTGCAATTTAAAACAATTTTGCAAGACTATCAGAAATTTTAAAATTGTGAAAACTGTTATTAATATCGATATTTTAAAAAAATATATTTTTATAAACAATAAACCAAAAAGTAACGTCAGTGCCGCCCCTGGGCACTAAAGGAAATGCCGCCCTATCACCAAAATTTTACACATAACTATAATTTTAATATACAACTCTTAACGTGAAACTTCTTTATTGACGTATGCAAGAAATTTTATAGCAATGTTAAAAAAATCGTCACACTTTTTCTGTTACAAGAGAGGTTTTCCCCGAGGTTTCTATCTTCCAGCTTTTCTTCAAGCACTTAAAGTCAACAAACTTGTTTACTTATTGTGGTATGTTAAATTCGATTGATATGTTATAAAATATTGGCACTCTTTTAGTAATTGAGTTAAAAAAGGTAAATATTTAAAACCTACTTAAACATTTTCCTGAAAATTTTCTCAAAAAATCGCCCTTATAAATTTTTCAAATATGCTTGGCATGTTTAATTATCTTGCAAGTCCCTGGTGCTTAACCAACTAATTGTGTTCCAATTTAGATTCAAGCTTAACTCAAATCTTGTTGGGACTAAATACCTGCTAGAAATTTAATTTAAAATAAGCAGCAACTCGAATAGCAATTCTGCTGCTAAAATTGTATCCGTTGTTGTTGATGAAATGTGTGTTTCGGCCTAATTAAGTTGGATAAATAATTAATTTTCTAATAGTCAACTAAAAAGCCACTTTTGTTGTATATTTTTATATATTTTCACTTTACCTATATTCATCATTATTTAATGTTTACGACAAAGACAGAAACAATAAATTACTACTCGTAGTACTTGTAAAAGTCCCAGCTGAAAAAATGCAACACAATAAGACTGAAAATACGTAATCTAATTTTCTCTAAGCTAATTTATTTTATAGAGCAATAACTATCTATTACTATATTTATCTCAATATATTTATTGTAAAATTTATTTATTATTATTTTATTAATTTATCTCTCATTATGGGTTTTGTTTTAATTCCAAGAAATATAACTTAATGGGGTTGGCTTCTCTTAAAATACCTAATAATATTATACAGCATAATCACCATTAGGCAAATAAAAATAAAACAAAAATACATTTTTAGATACATGCTAAACGCCTGATTACTATTTTCATGGTATTGTATAAAGCATTCCAGCATATCATACATTTCGCTATTTGTGAAATTTTCATTTAGTGCCCTATTTTTATATAAATTAATAAATAACGAATAAAAAATTAAAACTTAATAATTAAGAAAGTAAATACCTTTAAATATTTCTGTTAAAACTTAGATGTTGCTGTAAACGTAAAAACGAGTATAGAAGACTGACGGCTCTCCCCTTTTGTTTATAAAGTGTTGATGTCACTGCCAACTATGCAAAATTAAATTTTAAAATAAAAAACTTCGATTTAAGGTAGTTTACCCGTAAAACGGCTTTTTATAAATAGAGTAGAAACTATTTATCATAAGCTTAAGTTCTATAAGTAATTGCAGACACTACTGCTGCTGCTAAAGATGAACTGGATACATAGGTGCAAATTAAGGTTTTTATGGACGCCCTGTAAAAAGACAATAGCTCACGGTACAACTGACACAGTTACATTTTTCGAATAAAACTTAGGCTTTAAAAAATACCCACTTTGGTACCAAAACTTTTCTGATATGAACTGCTTAAAGAAAAAGATGTGCTAGCCAAATTTCTTGGTCTATAACACAAAGAAGGTAATTTGTAGATTACCATAGAAAAACTACTACTTTTCTATCAAAAATGTAAGTGAACATTTTAGCAATCTGCCCAAAATAAAAGAGAATTTTACGTGTTCATATAAAAAAAAAAAGAAACGCTTCGGGCAGTGGGATAATTTAATCTCCGACGCTGTCGTACTGTCCCGTATTATTCCCGTCGCTCTGCTGGCCTACCAGACTCACGATCCAACCCATTTCATTGGTATATTTCCTTTACGCCGAGATGAGCTGACGAATATGACTTTTCCGCTGCTGTTTCTTGGTCACCAAAGGACGCCAAGAACCTTGAAATCTGAGTGGATGTGTCGGCGCGCTACGTCATTACGGGATCGTGCAGTGTACCGTCGGCTCTCGTGGCGCCAAAACTACAACCCGGTTGGTTTCTATTTTTAAATTGTCAATAAGAAATTTTATTTACACTTCAGCGGTGTTGCCCCGATTATTTGAAAATTTTTCTGATTAAAATAGATTTTTTTCTAATTTATAAAAATAATATAGAAATAATAGCCTACCTATGGCTATAATAAAATAACTATTATGTTCTCAGATGTGTTTCTGCAACATTAAGAATTAAATAAAATTAAAATATAGGGTTAATAAAAGTATCTTTTATCTAATTTAAAAAAAACGACATTTTAACGTCTGTGAAACAAGATATTAACAATCAAATTGTGCATAATTAACATTGCCGATATCTGTCATGTATGAAAGCCGTGCATTTATTTTGGAATATTTCGAAAACGGTTCTTACGATGTTTATCAAGTATTAAAAAAAATAAAAACCCCTTAATTTCTTGATAGTTTTGTTAAAAAGATATTGATTTTTGAAAGTTTACATGTGTTGTGTCAGTCTCCTACAAAAATAAAATTTTCAAGCATTGAAAACCTCTAACTTCTGGTAAACCGTATTCGATCTTATTTGTAAGAGCGCTAAGTTTGTGGTGCATTCAAAATACTACATCACGAATTAAACTAAAAAAATCAAATCTAAATCAATTTTTGTTAGAGAGAACTGGGCAAGTCCGGCGCAGATGGCATGAAAGAGACGAAGATAAAATATGTTTATCCCAATCCCGATTTAACTTGTGGACGGGCCGGACTTTATTTACTATAAGGCGATTTTTTGTCTGAAAAAGCTTTCCTCCAACATAAATTAAAGTTTTAAAAATGTTCAGGGAGCTCCAAAAGAAAAAACATATGTTTGGTTCATATCTCAATGAATATTAAATTTGACAAGAATCCAACAACAGCACTGAATTCTGCGTAGAAATGCCTACTATTATTAGTTTTTTTTTATGTTGTAAGTTACAAAATAACTTAAATCCAAGGGGGCTCCAAAAATGAAAAAAAAAATTCTCTCTCTATGCCAAAAACGAAGAAAGCTATAAAAAATATTTTAGTGTCGTTCATCAAAAAAAAAAGCGATACCTCGCGGGAACCGCAAGTCTATACCTC
The DNA here is from genome assembly GCA_019359885.1 of Listronotus oregonensis. Lineage (NCBI taxonomy): Eukaryota > Metazoa > Arthropoda > Insecta > Coleoptera > Curculionidae > Listronotus > Listronotus oregonensis. The sequence continues at coordinate 16,764 of JAHBCN010013887.1, forward strand.
TAATAATAACCGAGATAGCAATTAAAACGAAAACCGGACCTTCGTACGGGTTGCACCTTATCGATGGATTTCAAATATATTCAACATAAAATTTAATGGCGTGCTTAGTGTTTTAAAAATATAATGCAAAGCTGTTTTTTTAATGGGACACCCCGTGTATTATTTCACTACGTGTTTCAAAATAAAATTACCTTATGATTGTTACTACACACTTTATATTTATTTTCAAAAAAATTATTTAATAATAAAATTAAATAATTAATGAAAAAAAAATATACATCAACAACCTAACCACAGTACTTAAATTTTGCACTCCTTGTATAAAATTTTATTATTAATAATTATTTCATTATTATTAATTTTTTTATTATTTATTAATCTTTTTTTTTTTAATTTTTAAATTTTTCTATAAATCCAAAGGCAACTAGGTTGTTATCTAGTCTTTTAAAAGTATTAAGCTACTTTGCGTTCTGTTTGGATATCTAGCAAAATACATTTGTAGATACAGAGGAGTACTGAAATCGTCAAAATTTGAAAAACGCCCTGTATCCCTGAGGCAAATCAAGTTAGCTGCAATCTTTTTTTGCCGTTGCATTTGTTTTAAAAATCAAACTTACCATCAGATTTACTCTATCTCTTGTAGTTTTCCCAATATCATGAAAATCCATCAAAAATGTGCCGACCTGTACATTACTTGAGAGTATTTTTCAATAGACGAACTTAAATTAAAAAATATAGATATTTGCATTTTGTTTTGCTTCATAATAATATTTATATTAGTTTTTATGTATTTTTACTACTTTTACTTTGGTGTGATGCATTTCTCATTTTTGTCTTGTTTCGTAAACATTAAGATAAAAAAATAACATAATAAAATTCATAATATGTTTGTTTCTAAATTTCTTTTTTTTTCTGATAAGGCAATTAAAAGTTATTTAAGAAAAACTATTTGTAAAATCGTTGCATACCTGCAATATACCTTAATAAATCCACCAGTAATAAATAAAATGTCTTGTCAACTTTTTAATTGACTAGTTATTTTAAAATGTTTTACAGTATTGAAGAGAAAATAACAATGATTAAATGGTATTACATGGAAAATAGTTACCGAAGAATATCCGACATGTTCTCTACTTTTTTCCTGACAGACACATTTCAAGTAAGACAACAGTTCAAAATATCGTTCATAAGTTTGAGACAAAAGGTACTGTTATTAATAAATGCAATTGCTTAGAGCGAAATAATAATGTACTTGATGAAAGAGCTCAAGAAAATAATCCCGATTTAGATGTTTTACTTCATGTAAAAGAAAATAAAGGAATTAGCACCAGGCTTCTTGGCAAAGTTGTAGGGGAAAAGGGTCACAGCACAGTACAATATCATCCGTACAAATATCAAAGACATCAGCAGATTTTTTTTTTGAAGTTATGGAAATGGCGAATAACGATAGGGACTTCTTACGCAATATTTGTTTTAGTGACGAATGCACCTTCACATTAAACAATGAACCAAACGTTCAAAACATCAGATACTGGAGCAAAGAAAATTAACACAGATTTGTATTTACAAGGACTCAATACCCTCAAAAAAATTAAACGTTTGGGCGGGTATATTTGGACATCGGATTATTGGACCTTTTTTCTTGAATCACAATTTGAAAACAGAAACTTTTTAGAACTATTACAAAATCAAGTGGGGCCGGCATTGGAAGAAGTTGCACCTGACAATCAAGACATTTAGTTTCAAATGGATGGTTGTCCTGCACACAATTCACGAGAAGTAAGGAATATGTTCAAAATGTTTTGATAGGACCAAATTACACCATAAATTGGCCAGCTAGGTCTCCTGATCTCTCGCCAAACGACTTCTTCCTTTGGGATCATATCAAAAATGTTATTTATACAAATTTGAGTTACCAAAATTTAGAAGAATTAAAAGTTTCAATTTCAGCGGCGTGCGATTGACTATCGGCATTTCAACTTCATAATGTAAGAACTGAATTTAATAACCGTTTAGGATATTGCTTAGCAGTAAACGGAGGTCTGTTTGAGCATCTAATTAAAAAACATTAGCTTTTAGTTTAAATGTGTTGTGTTAAAATGTATTTTTAGACAGTTTTTAAGTGTGTTTTTTTACCTTCCTATAAAATTGTCCAATTATGTAAAAATCTCATTATGTAGTTCAATGTAATTACTTGTAATTATTAAATGATTACAACCATTATTTTTTCTTCAATACTCTAAAACATGTTGAAATAACTAATACAAAGTAAAACGTGAATTAAAAAGTTGACAAGACATTTTATTTATTACTGGTGGATTCATTAAGGTATGTAGCAGGTATGCAACGATTTTACAGATGGTTTTTCTTAAATAACTTTTAATTGCCTTATTAGAAACAAAAAACAAAATTTAATATATGAGCTAATCTTATCAACGTCTTCAAAATAGTCTAATACAATTTTGTAGTAAATTTAATAGGGGAGCCAATATTTCAATGTATCAAAATTTACATGGGATTTCCTATGGCCAGTCTGGCGATGCACCACCCGGTATGTAAATCTTGATCAAATTTGGTTTAATATATCTGCTATAATCTCCTTTAAATTGTCCTTGGCAAGTAAGATTCAAGAGGCATTTATATTAAAAATATTATAACAATTTTCGGTAAATGTTTTGCATTTTACGTTCGAAACAGGGAAACACAGCAACACAGTATTTGTTTCGCAAAATTAGAAATGCGTTTATATTTTAGTTTACCATGGTTATTTCATAATAAGCTTACCGTATGCCAGAACTTTTCAATATTATCTGACACACTACTCTCATAGCTGCATCTTGCAAGCAAGTTCGCTACCCTAGGATCTAGTTTCAGATCCCTGTATTCATTATCGGATCACAACAAAAATCTAAAAACCCGATAAACTATCGAAAAAAAAAACCTTAGCATAATTTACGGAAATCTACCAAAAAAAGTAGAAATCTAATAAATGTGGCAACGCTAGGTACATGCGCCTATCTTGTGTCGTCACAAATGGTAATACGCTAAAAAATGCAAAAAGCCCATTATAAAAAAATGTATACGATTATTTGTAGAACATACATTTAGTAAACGTGTGACATAAAGTTTAGAACTGGTACAAAGGCTGGAAATAACAATTTGAATAATTTACTTAAAAGTTTATTTTAAAATAGCAGAGTTTATTCTACCCCATTTTAATGTTGCAAATTGCGAGTCTGTCAAACCACGTGGATTAATTTTGGGACAACCAAATTATTTCGATCGGGCACATCATTCATATGCAACACGAAGCTCAAAGATTTGCATAGGATCGAAAATTACCATAAACAAACAAGTAAATTGGGTAGATGACGGGACTAACTCCGCTCCATTGGTCTCTAAGTAATTTGTAAATTAAAATAGTAAATTAAATTGTACTCTAATTTTGTTCGTTTAGGAAGGCTAAATAATTTTGGTAAATATTTGTAAATGAATTTTTTAAACTTTTTTTTAGCCTAGTGCGTTGATTTACTAAAAATGTATTTATTAATCATTTTAGTTAGCTCTGCTTAATAAGAGAAACTGGTATTGTCAACAAAAATGAAAAAAATATATACTGTAAAGTTATAGATCCAATGTCTACCTGAAACAAACTTTTTTATTTAATCTTAAAATGCATTTTTCTGATATACTACTACACATTGATAATGTTTTTTTTTAATACATGGTAAAAATTTGGGGTAAGGGGTGTTAGACCGTCAGACCATAGAGAATGGATCGTTTAAATTTCGGGATTTCAAAAAAAAAAAAAAATTGCAAAATTTGCATCCTAAACGATTGTAACAGGATGGCATCTATTAAATTGTCATCCTGTTACGATGGACGTCCAAAAATTTTTTACGACCTTTTTTGTTTGCTATTAGGTGTGACTGAAAATGAAAAAAATATATACTGTAAAGTTATAGGTCCAATGTCTACCTGAAACAAACTTTTTTATTTAATCTTAAAATGCATTTTTCTGATATACTACTACACATTGATAATGTTTTTTTTTAATACATGGTAAAAATTTGGGGTAAGGGGTGTTAGACCGTCAGACCCTAGAGAATGGATCGTTTAAATTTCGGGATTTCAAAAAAAAAAAAATGCAAAATTTGCATCCTAAACGATTGTAACAGAATGGCATCTATTAAATTGTCATCCTGTTACGATGGACGTCCAAAAATTTTTTACGACCTTTTTTGTTTGCTATTGGGTGTGACTGAAAATGAAAAAAATATATACTGTAAAGTTATAGATCCAATGTCTACCTGAAACAAACTATTTTATTTAATCTTAAAATGCATTTTTCTGATATACTACTACACATTTATTATGTTTTTTTTTTAATACATGGTAAAAATTTGGGGTAAGGGGTGTTAGACCGTCAGACCCTAGAGAATGGATCGTTTAAATTTCGGGATTTCAAAAAAAAAAAAAATTGCAAAATTTGCATCCTAAACGATTGTAACAGGATGGCATCTATTAAATTGTCATCCTGTTACGATGGACGTCCAAACATTTTTTACGACCTTTTTTGTTTGCTATTGGGTGTTACTTTTAAATATACTGAATTTATCATAAAAAAGCTTTTTCTTGGGATTCCGAAATTTGGAGAATGAATTTGCCAGGGTATAAGACCCTTTACCCCAAATTTTATTATCTATTGAAAAAACATTATTAATGTGATTAAAATATGATTTATTACTTAAGTAAAATTTTGTTTTTTATTACCCCACAAATGACATGGATGAAAAATTTGAAATTGAGCAGTTATTTAGAACTTATTAAAGCGCATATCGCTTTAATAACACTCTTTATAAAACTTGGGTTCCGAATTAAATTAATCATCGATAACGTCATATTTTAAATTTGAAACATACTGTATAAATATATGTATATATATATATATATATATATATATATATATATATATATATATATATATATATATATATATATATATATATATATATATATATATATATATATATATATATATTTGAAAAGGGCTCGGACCCTTTGATTGGTATGTTTATTATTACATACTAAACAACGGGTCCGAGCATTTAAGAAAGTATTTTAAGAAAAAAATAAAAAATAAAAAATTTTTGCTTATTGTAGTAATTTCCAGTTTGCACTCTTTATGAACTTATACGTTTTATACATACAAAAGAGGATGAAAAAAAAGTTAAGATTAAGACATTTATTTAAAAATTGTAGAATATATTAAGACTTTAGGGGTTTTGGAACAAATATTTTTGTGGGTAAACAAAATACATGAATAAAATGCAAAGACCAAATTTAACCAAATCAAGTAAAATATTTTTAGGGTTTCAAGGAAAATTTAAACTCTTTAAGAAGAAGTTTAATGATATAGCCAATAAAAAGCTTAGGAAACAAACTTCATCCAAGGAAGTTTTAAGGTTAATGGAAGCCCAATACTATAGCCTATTCGATCCGGACCACTATGAAAATAACCTACACACTGATAAATCAGTATGCAGGTAGGCAACACATTATACTTTGACAGAGTAGGAGTCACGTTTTCGTGTGCGAGGGTAAATTACATGTTTTGGTGTCGTTTGCGCCGTATTAATTTTGATTGTTTTGCCTTCTGTGATTTTATTCTGTGGTTGCACAAGTTTTTTAGATTAATAAAAAGCTTCTTATTTTAGTGATTAGTGTTTATTTAATTGTGACTATAATTTTGTGTTTATTGTTTGTTACTTACAATATCGTAACAAAATGGTTTTGTCTTGCAAATCCAAGGATGCCAAACCCGGAATACCCCTGATTTGAAAAACAAGCGCAGGTCAATGCAAATATCACTTTCACAAGACTTTAAACTAACTAATCTTAAATTAGAGCTTCAAAAATATTGTCCAGTTTAATGCTCCAAGACACAGCCATGTTTGGTGCCGCGAAAAAAAGTTATTTGTTCATTTTGGCGTTACTTTTGAGTATCACTCTAACTGGCACAAACACATTACATCCATAGCCTCAGCTGCTTCAAAAAGCTTTGATTTCCCTTTCGAGCTACTTAGTATTTCTGTCCGTCTATTCTGTATACTCTGTACATACTGCAGACCATCTTTAGAATATTTTTGTCATGTCCAGGAAATGGCGCTTCCTACAGCCCTTATTATTCTTGATTCCATTCAAAAAAGATCTGTTCGTCTTATTAATGATCTTACGCTTACAGAAAAGCTTCCTTCCCTTACCCATCGACGGGCTGGGGGGGATATGTTGTACTTTTATAGGTATTTTCACGGCTTCTGCTTCGAAAGCTCCCCACAGAGCAACACGTAGTGCCACTTTTATGCATCCTTTTACAGTCCAGCTTAAGAGGCCCCGAACTTCCCACTGTTCGTTTCGTCATCCCCAGAGCGTCTTGACTGGAATATGCTACCCACAGAAGATTTCCCTTCTCCAAATATTAAAGTCTTGTGTAGATAAACTCACTTTTACCACCCTTAACGGTACGTTAGTATTGAAGCCTCAGCCTTGGTGGACTGTATAAGGATATAAAATTAAAAATGCTTATGTAAAATATTCAATACTTTTCGTTAAATTTGTTTATGTTACCTGCATGAGGTGACACTATTTTGTTGTACTTTTATACAAGTTATAAAATATTGTATGACCCTAAACCACAAACAACCAGTTCAAAGTATGGTAAGTTTTTACTTTTTTTGACCCTTGCTGATTTTGATGATTTTTTGCATATAGAGGCGCTGATTACAAATCTAAAGTA
>JAHBCN010013888.1:0-23674 GCA_019359885.1 Listronotus oregonensis
TTAGAAAAAATTTTTAAAATTTTTTAACCCGGAGCAACTCGCCCCCGACCTTTTTATTAAATAGGAATTCTGGCCATCGGAGCAACTGGTATACCCCCCTTATACTAGCTAATTTTGAAGAAAAAGGTTTTTAATTTACCGTTGCGGTTGCCCTTCGGAGTCGAATTTTTGAAAAAGTTTCCAGCTATTTTTTCTTTACCACTTTTACAAAATATTTTTCCCAAATCCGCATAAACAGTTTCAGAGATACAGCCGGGTCCTTTCTTATTTGGACACCGGTGCACTATTTCTAAATAACAAATAAGGCTTAAAATGTTTAATATATACTTTATTTGTATATAGATCAGTTAAGGGTAGCAAGGGCCATATTTTATAAGTATTGGTCGTATAGATTTGAGAAAAAAAAATTAAGATAAAAGTCGCCAAGAGAAATTGCTAGAAATTATTTTGAGTTTGCAAACGTCCGCTCGAGGGCGTAACAACCAACACCAAGAGAAAAATGGGATTTTTATAGAATTTTTGTCTTATAAAGTATATCGATGATACTTTTTATATTTACTGGCCATTTCTCTACATTTTTTTCTAAAACGTTTTGTTCTATCTATCAAAATAAAGCGGTGGGGAAGTTCAATTGTTTTTTTAAACAAACCAAAATTTCTCCCGTTTCTTTTGACAATTTTAGCAAACTTAGGCTTATATGAAAGACCATAATTTGCACTAAAAAACGCTTATTTGGTTTTGAATTTTTGACTTTGCTGTCGCCGCTAGATGGCGTTAACTGAAATGGTAGCAAATTTTTGAGTTTTTTCATAAAATAACAAATGTAATGGTATATTAATTTTTATATATTTTAAAAGAGGATAAATTTCTTATAATTTAATGAAAAAATTTATTATCTACTTTTTTTGAACCGTTGATATTGACCAAAATATAATTTTATTACATTAAAAAATGGCACGCCACTGTTTTTTATCAAAATAAAAATCAGTTTTGTAATCTCTAATTAGTTGTTAACAAAAAGAACCTCCTGACTTTTTTTTGTTAGACAAACGGTTTTGGATTGAAAAAATAAAATAGGTTTACATACTGTTTACAATGATTATTATAAGGTTCAAAATTATTTTTAAATATTACATCTCACAATAATAAAATTATTACCTATTATTTTTATCATTAATAATTATTTAATTAGCAAGAGAATGCATTAGTTCATAATTTATTAATAATTATTATTATTTCATAAATTAAATTAAAATCAAACTAACATCGCATTTAAGCAAGAGGCCATGATCTACAAAACTGAAGAAAAATTGAAAGAAAACACCAAATTGTCAATCACGCTGATATTCTTTTTGACAGTTCCTGCCATTGACATCTAATTTAATGTTATGTAAAAGTATTTTTACAACAAATCATGCCTTTTACGAATGAAGAAGCCTTTGATATGTTGAGAATTTATTTTCAATGTTTTGAAAATGGGGCCCAGATATGCATTTTTTTTTTTTTAAAAAAAAAAAAAGTTTTAAGGGGGCCTTTTTTTGTAAGAACCTATTTTATTTTTTCAATCCAAAACCGTTTGTCTAACGAAAAAAAGTCAAGAGGTTCTTTTTGTTAGCAACTAATAAGAGATTACAAAACAGATTTTTATTTTAATAAAAAACAGTGGCCTGCCATTTTTTAATGTAATAAAATTATATTTTGGTCAATATCAACGGTTCAAAAAAAGGTAGATAATAAATTCTTTTTATTAAATTATGGAGAAATTTATCCTCTTTTAAAATATATAAAAATTAATATACCATTACATTTATTATTATTTTTTTAAATTAAAAATTTGCTACCCTTTCAGTTAACGCCATCTAGCGGCGACAGCAAAAGTCAAAAATTCAAAACCAAATGAGCGTTTTGTAGTGCAAATTATGCTCTTTCATATGAGCCTAAGTTTGCTAAAATCGGTCAAAAGAAACGGGAGAAATCTTGGTTTGTTTAAAAAAACAATTGAACTTCCCCCACCGCTTTATTTTGATAGATAGAACAACATTTTAGACAAAAAATGTAGGGAAATAGTCAGTAAAAATGAAAATGATCATCGATATACTTTCATTAGACAAAATTCTATAAAAATCCCATTTTTCCACTTGGTGTTGGTTGTTACGCCCTCTAGCGGACGTTTGACAAACTCGAAAATAATTTCCAGCAATTTCTCTTGGTGACTTTTATCATGATTTTTTTTCTCAAATCTATACCACCAATATCTTATGAGATATGGCCGCTCGCTACCCTTAACTGATCCCACTGTACAATGAAAATCTTAGCCTTAAAAATTCGAGCAGCCAATCGCGGCTTATCAAGCATCCTATTATCGAAGTCGGCACCTAGAAATAATAAACAAAATTTCTTAAATGACGGACCCTAGCGAGGGCAGGAAAAAACATTGTCCAGAGCCAGGTTAGAGACCAAGAACTATCGATAGCGCTAAGGGTAATAAACAGTTCTGATGTTTAGGCCTATGATTAATTGGGATTGGAATACTGTTATACCTGTCAAGCATATACCTACTAGAGGCAGCCCAGCCAGTGGCGTAGTCAACCTTTCAGGGCGGGGGGGCCAACGTTTAAAGGGGCGCTCTATTTCTTAAAACATTTTTATTAAAAAAAAAACACACAACAATAAACAAACAAACCTATATTTGAAACTTTAGGCCAGAAAGGAAAAATAATGACAATATAAAAAAATGTTCTTACCCAGCAGTTTTTTTGAAAAAATCTTGTAATTTTTGGCTGTGTGTTGCGCTAACATCATTTATTTTTCACGATATTCCTTCCTGAACTCAGCACCTGACTTTTTTTTTCTTTTTATCCATTTTTACTCTTAACAAGTTTACCCTTGCATAGACAATAAACGACTAAATAACACCACAAAGAGAGAATATGAGTACCAGAAATAAATAACATATGTTTGAAATCTGCCGATTTGCAATATTAAAAAATAAAGTAAACAATTCTGGAATATATCCAATACCGACACAATAAAAAGAAATGCCGCCACAAACGGACGCCGCGCTCAGCGGCTTTTTCCGCGGTGTTAGTGCTTTTGAAGAGAATAACCGCTCCGCTGACACTGTGGAACAGAAAAATTATTAACAAAAAGTGTGGACAATTATTATTTTAAAATATGACTTCTAAAATTACACCAGCAAGTAAAAAATGTTTAAAGCACAGCATAGTATGTTGTAAATAATACCTGTTTTATATACGGTAGGTTTGTTTGGGCGCAGGGGCGCTGGTCTAGAGGGGCGGGGAGGGCAGTCGCCCCCCCTGGCCCCCACCTGGCTACGCCACTGCTGAAGAGGGCGTCGAAGATTTAAAAAAATATGTTTTTTTTCTAAATTTTTCAAAAACCTGCAAGTCAATTTCAATAATTTTTTTTTGATCTCTTGCTATAAAATGACGTTTGCTGTTGGCACAGTTATCCACTCTACTTAACCTAAAGTATTATAAACGTGACGTCATATGTACCTATATCCTCTGATTTTTTATGTCATTGACTTACTGATAAATTAGATCCCATTTTCTGGTAAAACAATGTATTTGGAAGATTTTTCATTTCCTGAAAAATTTTGCTAGGATAAGTGGTTATGCCAGAAAAATTAATTATTAATTAGGTGCCCGGGCAAGATATTTTATTAATTGTAATGTTGCTATGACATTGCAATTAATATTTCACATTTGACATCAATATTTCTGTTGACAAATTGATTTCAGAGTTTAAACATTAAGGCCACTTTTTTTAACTTCTAAAATCTTTTACTATTACGGTAAATATGGACAACTATACGAACTTCAAAAAAGTTGACATGCTTTTGGTGTACGGGTTTTGCCAAGGAAATGGACGTCAAAGTGTTAGGGTTTACATGGAGAGATTTCCTGACCGTCGTATACCAAATCACCAAACATTTGCAAGTATTGAACGTCGTTTTCGGGAAACGGGTAGCTTTGAACAAAAATTTGAAGGTTCGTAATCGGACAACTCGAACTGTTGAAAACGAACAGAAAATTTTTTTAAGAGTTGAAGAAGAATCAAGTATTAGTACACGCCGGTTGGAAAGTGAGTTTGCGGTTCCTAAAACCACCGTAAATAATATTTTAAAAGAACAATTGTTGCACCCGTATCACATCCAAACAGTTCAGAAACTTTTGCCCATTGATCCTCCCCACGGGCTCCTATTTTGTCAATTTATTCGTAACGAAAGAATTCATGATCTAAATTTTAGTAAGAAAATATTATTTACCGACGAGGTGATCTTTACAACATCAGGAGTTACCAACCTACACAATGAACATGTTTATGCCGATAAAAATCCTAATGCCATTAAAGTTACCCACCAGCAACATCAATTTAAAATAAATGTTTGGGCAGGTATTATCGATCGATACCTTATTGGTCCTGTAATATTACCAGACAAATTGAATGGAAATATTTACCTTAATTTTTTGCAAAACACTTTGCCAATTCTTCTGGAAAATTTGCCCCTTATAATTCGGCAGGGACTGTGGTATATACATGATGGAGCGAGCTCCAACCCATTTTCCGTGGCTGCTCGACGATACCTTTATGACCAATACCCTCATAGGTGCATTGGAAGAGGCGATGATGCACCAGTACGATGGCCACCAGGTTGTTCGGACCTAAATATGTGTGATTTCTTTTTGTGGGCTGCTCTTAAAACCAAAATTTATAAGACTCTTGTGAACACGCGCGAAAAATTATGGCAACGAATTTTAAATGCAAGAACTAACCGCATCTATACACTTCTGTTGAGACATTATATAAACGTTTGGAGAGTTCACTTTTTTGAAGATGTGATAAATAGGTAGTAGTAATTTTCGTAAACAAAATGGTCGTCATTTTGCACATTTGCTTAATTATTGTTTTGTTTTAATCGAGTTTTTTTATTTATTAATAAAATATTATGCCCGAGCACGTAATTGAAAATGATTTTTTCTGGCATAACCACCTATCCTAGCAAAATTTTGCAAGAGATGAAAAATCTTTCAAATACATTGTTTTATTAGAAAATGGTATATAATTTAACAGTTAGTCAATAACATAAAAAATCCGAAAATATAGGTACATATGACGTCACGTTTATAATACTTTAGGTTAAGTAGAGTGGATAACTGTGCCAACAGCAAACGTCATTTTATAGCCCGAGATTTATCACCAAAAATTATTGAAATCAACTTGCACTTTTTTGAAAAATTAAGAAAAACCAATTTTTTTTAAATCTTTGACGCCCTCTGCAGGCTAATTGAAGCAATTTTGGATATAGGTAAGTTCGCTTTAATAGATTTATTTTGACGCCCGGAGTCTGTCATCAAACGTTGTACACGTATTTTCCGGACACCCTGTAGCTAATAGCCTGCGTTTTGCCGTATATTTGCTCTTCTTTAAAGTTTTTAATTTAAGTTATATTTAAGTTTTTATTTCTAATTATATTCAATAATATACTATTTCGAAATAGTACTTTTAAAATTGTGGGGTACCAGTTTGTTTAGCACGAATTTTAACGATGCAAAAAAAGTGCTAGTGGTCAAGTTTAGTCCCATAATTTACTGACCTTGATTTGCATATATTCATTTAAATAATAAGCATTTAAATATTCAAGAAGAGAAATTTTTTTCCACTAAGAGCAATCTACTCAGAGACAGTTAAAATAAAATATGTTGCACCACTTGCATAGTTCTTTAATGAATAATAATTTAGTAGATATATGTACAGGGTATCCCAAATTCGAGCCTCATCATTAGGATGTCGGAAACTTAAAACGATACGAGGTCGTTAAATGGTGGCAAAGTTGAAAAACCAAAACATATAATTACATCAATTCTGTTTTCCCAAAAATAAATAACAATTTTTTTTATTGAAGTGTTTAGAAAAAAAGAGGCAATTATAAAAACTAAACAGTAAATAGAGGAAGTCCCATTAAGAAAATGGTAATTTTATGTGTTATCCTTTTTGTTTTAATGAACATCATATTTTTAGGTATTCCTTTAGATTAACCTTTTTTCTAATACCACGAAAACTAGAAATATAACCATTATTAGTTTTTGTTGGATGACCAACTACACGTATTTTAACGAGGAAAGGGGGAAAAGAGGTAAAAGCTTGGTTTTTAATTATTTTTTACAATAAAAACGAAGTAACCTAATATGTTATTTGGTGTCTCTACGTCTGGGAGTTTAGGAAAAATGCATTAGTTAAAAGAAATAATCTAAGAACTTTTCGTTGTATCGTTGTTTTTAAGGTTTTCGTGATCAAAGAATTTATAAATTATATTATGTTTCTAATGTATTGAGTTTTGTTTAAAACACAACAAATATTTAAAAGTAAAACTTTTTCGAAAACCAAATTTTCGAAAGTAAAATTTTTCGAAACTAAAAATTTTTCTAAAAATTATTATTTTAAAGTAACAATTTTTCGAATAAATAAAAAAATACACATTCAATAAAAACTAACATTTTTGAGAAGCCAATTTAAGTAACGATGAGCAAAAGAAAAATTACAATATAGATGCTATGTTTCTTATATAAATTTCAGCTCATAATCAAAAAAATTGTTTTGAAATCTTGTTACTACATTTTTTTATCTTTTTGAGAGGTCATTGTACTTTTTTTCTGCTTTTGACTCTTCCGATAGCTCTTTTGATATTTTAAACTTTGTTAAACTGCCCTCTTTGTAGAGCTGAAAGAAATTGAAAAATAGACGGTTATTTTGATGCCATTTGATTTGAATAGAAAACCCATGGTGCCACCCTTCGATATAATTGTTAGATAAACACTGTCCTTAAAGAACTTTCTGGAAACAATTCCACCATTTGTGAGAAAATATCGGATCAGTTTTTTTCCGTCCTTTTTCAGGTCCTACCCATGTACATTCGAAGTAGTCGCAGAATTAATCCAAAACTTCGGAAAGCAATTTTCTTTCACATATCAAGGTAAATGTTTTAACGACGTAGTCCGGAGGGGCAAATGCCAATGCTTGCAATAGTTTGACACTGTATAAAAACAAAACTTCTGTGCCATATTTTTTTTAGCCTAATTTTTGTAAGTTTTTATAAAGGCACCTAACAAAATGCACAAGTGGTACGCAAATTTTACCAACTTTGCCATGCAATGAATATAGTTGATAAGCGATTTCGGACACGGTGGCAAACGTTTCATCCATAAACCATTCTGATGAATTATTTAAAAATTCTACATTACTAGATGTTGCAAATATTAAAATCCGATCATTTTCATTGCTTTTAAAATCTACCAGTAAGAAATCTTCTCTCCTTTTCATTACCTTAAATTCATTCGGTACTTTAAAATCATTAAAATTTGTTGGATTTGCAGGTAAATGCTTTTCACATTTTCTTATATTATGGATAGTTCTGGAAAAGCTATTTATACTGGGCATACGGACCATGGCCATTTCGTTTATTTCTAAACCACCAGATACTTCAGATATAACAGTTCTCGGAGCATTATGAAATAATTTTGCCTTTTTTCTCATTTCTTCCACGGCATTTGTAACTAATAAATTTTTCCGGTTGCCCTGCATGGTTATGATCTCTCCTTGGTTTTAAAATATATTTTTTAAAAAATTATTCCACCTTTGCATTTTATATTAAACTGATCACATTTCTAATAAAAGGTGTCCTCTTTTCCTGGGTAATTTTTTACTTACCGGGCCCACGACCGATTTTATTGAAATTTTGTATACATAAAAAATAAAATGGTATTTTACTTTTATAAATGTCAACAAAATTGTCTAGAGATTTTAGACAGTTTTATGTTGGTACGCCAGGGACTCGCGAAAAAATTGAATGGCCTACTTTATACATTTAAATTATTTTAATTTTTTTCGATTTAAATTTAAAAAGTAAGCCATTAAATTGTTTCGCGGGTCCCTGACATACCAACATAAAACTGTTTAAAATCTCTAGACAATTTTGTTGACATTTATAAAAGTAAAAGTAATATTTTTAGGAAGTGCTTGTTGTGCTTTATTTGTTAAATAAAGGTAAAATTTAATTTATTTTATAAAATAATAAGTGTATTTCAGTTTTAAGAAGGGGGAGTTTTAGTGAAGTTTGTGCAGTTTTAAGGTTAGGTCCGAGTGGGGCGTTATTACCCAAAAACCAAAATTGTCCGACCAAATTTGACTTCAGATTCGTGATCGCGCCCCAAAAAAACCCCTGTATACAAAATTTTAATAAAATCGGCAGTGGGCCAGGTAAGTAAAAAATTACCCTTTTCTCTATTTTTAAGGTAAGAGAAACCCTTATAATAAAGTTTTTTTCCCCGGATTGGCACTTTATAAATGACATTTTTATAAAATGTATATTTAATATAAATCATAACTAAAAACGTCAAAGTTCAAGGTGTTAAGAGGTTTGGTATTTTCTGAAATAACCTAAAAAAAATTGTTAATGGATATTTTCAGGTTTAATTTCGTAAAATGCTGGGTGTTGACTTCATTATCGCATGGTCCCACAACGCAGTATTTTGGTAAGCGCACTGCAACCCGAGGTTGTTACTTTCGGAGAAGCTATTATTATTTTTTAAAGAGCTTACTTTCGAAGGATACATAAAACAAAAATATGTAATTACGCTTCGACATAACTTTATAAAATTGTATTACTATTAGTACAGTGTATGGGGAGAAAAAAGGTGTTTGACCTCCGGATTTTTTTGTACAGTTTCAATTTTTATTAAAATTTAGAATTAGGTTGCTTTTACCCTCTAGATTAAAGGTTATATATGCTTAAATTGTGCTTTTTATTTTTAGGGATAAAAACCACCCCTTATGTTAAAAATTTTTAAAAACCATGGAAATAGACATTATATTAATTAAAATCATAGCTAAATATGTAGAATGAATATATTTTTATGTGTGTTTTAATTTACATTATATTTTTAACGTTTCAACCCTTAAAAATCTCCCTTAATAACGAAATTCAAAAAAAATATGTTTTTTTCATCCTAAAATTTTTTAAAAACGCTTATATTGTAAAAAAAATATAGTTTACGGTATAATAAATATTTAACTACAATAACTTTACCCTTAAATAACCACCCCTTATAGGGATTACATCAAACAATTGTTTGACAAATTAAAATTATTTGATGATAAATATAGTCCCGGAAATGAAGCTCAAATAATGGCAAAAACCTCGCAATTTTGTTGTCCTGCATTGATTTGCATAAAAATTTGGAATTAGGCACTTCTACCCTCTACTTCAAATCCTATATCACGTCAATGGGCGCTGTTTGTTTTTTAAGGGTGAAAACTACCCCTAATTGTCAAAACTGGTTTGGATTAGTTAAAAAATGATTGTTTTATGCTTTAGAATACAATATTAATTACAAAATATTTTAACTCATAAAAATTAGCCCTTTTAAAAATTTAGCTCAAAAAATAATTAATTTATCATAGTAATTTAATTTTAAAATGCTGTTGCTTAAAATATGTTCTTATTTTTTTTGCAAGTTTTCAACCCTCATAAATCAACCGCTATTATAGCTTAATTGAAAAAAAATACCCCAAAAAAATTATTAGCTTGACAGATTTATTAATTAAAAATATTACTGCCTGAAATATTATCAATTTCATTATTTTGCAAACTATCAATCCTTAAAAACCACCCCTTACAACATTGCAATTCTTATAAACTAATTTAATAGATATAAATGGAAAAAAAGTAGAATTACATATAAAAATGTATTAACACAAAAATACACTGCATATTTACTTACATAGACAAACATAAAATTTATACAAACACAGGACTGCTCCAAGTGGGTTATTCGAATTTTTCAAAAAAAAAAATTAATGGTTTTTTAAACATAGCTCCTTTATTTTTAATGATAGAAAGTTTTAAAAATTATTTTGTAGGGTTTTTAAGAGCTACAAGGCTATTTAAACTAAATTCCTTTAAATCCCTTAGTTTTGTAATAGGGTGAGTTTAAAGGGGTTCAAATAAGGTGGTGCTCGCTCGTAAATAGAGGCTTTAAACGGCCATATCTCGCCAAGTATAATTTATTGTACAGACTATTTCACTAGAGTGTATTACACCGGCAATAAAATCGGTATCCAGCTAAAAATATTGCTACCTGGACAAAACCAACAACTTGGTATTTCAGCGACAATTTTTTGACATTGTAAAACTGATATTTTTCATTCATAATTTTTGAATTATCGGCAAAAAATGAGTTCAAACAATGAAAACAGATTTGGAAGTAATTCATTTACTGAGATCGAAAAAGCAATTCATAACACGATCCCTTATAACACGGCGAAATCGAAAAAATCTGCTTGGGAACAGTTTTCCCAATTTCTTGAGGAAAGAAATTACAATTTGGAAAAAAATACTTCGCCAGAAGATTTGGCGAAAATTTTAGAAGATTATGGGTATAACATGAAGAAAAGAAATGGAGAGGACTACAAAGAGTCTAGTATAAAATCCTTGTGGAATACAGTGGCACAGATGGTGCAAGAAAAATATTTCAAAGAATTTGGCAAAAATGTGGATCCATTTTAGGACATAATATTTAAATCAGCTCGATTGGCACGAGATGCAAAGCGTCGGCAACTTCAGGCAAGGCCTAAAAAAAGGAAAGTGAGTTCAAAAGCATTTACCACTACAGATCTTTTGGAAATGGTCAAATGTTACGACGAGAACAATCCGGACGGATTACAAAAAATATTTTTCCACATTTGTTCCTTTGAACTTGCCTGGCGTGGCAACGAAGCCGTTAATTGTAAAATTCAGTAATTTCAAAAAGAACTGGACCTCAAGGGTAGGTAACTACATAATTGTTATATTTATTTTGTTTGCTAAAAGATTAATTTTTTTAGGCAACTTCCCTGGAAGGGTTGAATATAATGCCATATTTTCGAAAACTTCCCAAGGAGGCTCTAAAAGTTTGACAAATAGTAAATGGCTAGTAAGAAACAGAACCAATGAAAACCTGTGTCCAGTCAGATTATATCTGAAATTAATGGAAAAAAGAGCAACTTTAATCCTCACTTGACCACAGAGCGTTTGTTTTTAACTATACATCCCAACTGGCAAAAAGGAGTATGGTACAAAAACATGCCTTTGGGCTTACATACCTTAACAAAGGGGACAAAACAATCTGCTGAAAAAATTGGCTTAGATACAAAAAAATTTAAAATTACCAATCATTCCCATCGATCTTCTGCAATCTCTACTTTAACAAAAAATGAAGTTGGTGTTCAAGAAGCTATTAAGCTCACAGGACATTCTAGTACCATCTCTTTAAAACCATATCTTCAGCTGAATCCAGAGCACCACCTAAATTTAATTAACAATTTGCGACAAAATAGGGAGCTTCGGCCTCTACGAGTACTCAGGTCTAGGTACAAACTCAATCTGCTGTGGTTGAAAAAAACAGCGCTCAAACTAATAATTATTATAATTGCACATTTTATATAAATAAGTAGGTAATTTTTAGTTTACTTGTTTTGATGGCAATTTTTTTTCAAATAAAATAATTTGTTGTTCTGTTTATTTTCAAAATCTCCTTACGTGAAATAGTCATGACGAATACCACTGGAAAAAAAGTATGTAGGCAAAATTGTTCTCAAGGTTTTATTCAAGTTTGTTGCTTTTCGGTAATTTCGTTCATGAAATTTTTGATAAAATCACTCGCCTAACGGCTCGTTATTTTTTCAAAAATGTCATTCGCGAAATTGCCAAGCAACAAACTTTCATTCATACCTTTCGAATATTTTGCCGACAAAATTTTTTCTCTTGTGGTATTATATATGAAAATTTATGTAAAAGGCAAATGTTTTAAATTAAAAAAGCTACAATTCGGTGCTTTAGCATTTTTTTTCGTATCTCCAGTATTTTTGGAGTTATTTTGAAGAAAAGGGCTTTTTTTACGACATTGCGAAAACTCGTTTTTTGTAATGGGTCAAACTTCTAGGATGTATCAATAATACATGTAATAAAAGAACTGCAGAAGAGTAAACATTAACTGTAATTAAGAGGGTGACTAGAGGGTTGTTTTTACAGATTTTTTCGTAAAAAAAGTAGAGACCGACCTTATTTTTATCATAACTCGCTTAATTTTTATGCTAGATATTTTTTTCTTTTTAAAAGAAAGGTCTAATTATATACTTTTAATAAGACCTCATAAGTTTTCCTCGAAAAATGCCGGTTTTCCCGCTATGTGACTTTGAATCTTTCAAATTAAGCATTTGATGAACAAAATTAATCATTAGGAAGCCGAAGCTCGGTCCCTATTGGTTGTAGAACAATTATAAAAAAAGTTGTTGTCGGTATTTTTATAACCCACAATAGGGTATTTTCACTCAATTGATATTGATAATGTTGTGTGTAAAAATTAAAAGTAGAAACACAATTAAGCAAAACCTGCTAAATAACACGAAAAAATACAAACCCCTGACTTTTCTATTTAAGGTTTAATTATCATTGTAATTTAAATAGCCCGCCACTCCCCTAACCAATCAAATTCAACATGGATGCCAAGTCTGTTTAGGAACTATCGATATCGAAAATCGTATCGATTTTAACGAAATGCTAAAATTAGTGATGGGCATAATCGGATTATTTTAAGAATCGAATTATTGAATTATGAATGATTTCAATAATCGGATTATTTGATAATTCGAATTATATAATTATTTTATTTTTTTAATCGTTTGAATTTTAAATTCTTGATTTCTGAATGAATATGTAACTCGATTCCGATGTAACTAAACACAAACACTAAATATTATATACAGTTTGTCAAAAAAGTCCGGGATCCCCTTAATAATTTGTCAACGGGGATTCTGGACTTTTTTGACACTGTATAATATATATTATTATTACTATTATTATTTTAGTAAGTAAATTTTCCATTTGCCATAATTTTTTATGGTAATTTTTACTTACCGGGCCCACGGCCGATTTTATTGAAATTTTGTATACCGGGGATTTTTGGGGCGCTGATCACGAATCTGAAGTCAATTTTTTTCGTACTCTGCTAGTTTTTAAGTTATAACGCCCCACTTGAATCTAACCAGCAAAACTTTTCTAAAATTCCTCCTTCTAAAAAACTGATTACACCCAAAATGGAAGATTTTATCGAAATACACTTATTATTTTATAAGATAAATTTAATTTCACCTCTATTTAACAAATATTTTTTAATAAAAAAAGCACAACTAGCACTTTATAAAAATATTATTTTTACTTTTATAAATGTCAACAAAACTGTCTAGAGATTTTAGACTGTTTTATGTTGGTACGCCAGGGACACGCGAAACAATCGAATGGCCTACTTTATAAATTTGAATTATTTTAATTTTTCGCGATTTAAATTTAAAATTAAGCGCATTCAATTGTCTGTATGTCCCTGGTGTACCAACATAAAAATGTCTAAAATACCTACCTAGACAATTTTGTTGACATTTATAAAAGTAAAAATATTATTTTTTGGAAGCGCTTGTTGTGCTTTTTATTAAAAATAATTGTTAAATTAGGTAAAATTTAATTTATCGTATAAAATAATAAGTATATTACCATAAAATCTTCCATTTTGGGTGTAATCAGTTTTAAGAAGGAGGAATTTTAGGAGTTTGTGCAGTGTGAGGTTAGGTTCAAGTGAGGCGTTATAACTCAAAAACTAGCAGAGTCGACAAATATGACTTCAGATTCGTGGTAAGCCCCCAAAACCTGTATACAAAATTTTAATAAAATCGGCCGTGGACCAAGTAAAAAATTACCTTTTTTATAATTAAGTTGTCCTCTCTATTTACATAAATATATACTTTACTATTAAAATATTAAATCTTATTTGTTATTAGGTACATGTTTTTTTTTCGCGACGCGTAATAAATTCTGTGGAATCAGGTTATTTTTCGTAATTCAAATTAAATCTGAATAATCGCATGATAGCGATTATTTGAATAATCGGATTATCGATTATTTTTATTTCGAATTATCCCATCACTAGCTAAAATGCGAAATGCTTTTTAGACTTTACACTAAAACACAGCCAGACTACCTAAATAGTTTCATTTGGAATAAAACATAAAAACTTGCATCAAAATGGTTTTCACAACAATAATAGGCATGTCCTTTGGGCATTTTCTCAATACCTACAGCAGCACACCAGGCTTTTCTCCTATCGTCTTGTTTTGGAAGAGAAAAGAATATTTTTTAAGATCCTAAACTCGGCCGGCTTCTGGTTTCGCAAATAATAACAATACACTTTTTTTCATTTTGAATAAAATAACGGAAATTTACTCGTAAAAAGGGTTCATATCAAGGAAAGTTTGGCGATAATAATAACTGTAGTAATAAATTGGAATATTTGGAAAGAACACACACTATTTACAAATTAGAAATTATTAATAAATATTAGAGGTTACAGGTTATACAGGTTGACATTGAAATATGACAATTGACAGGAAACCCAACTTTGTAGATGTTGCTCAATCGATATTTGATGACAGGCGTATCGAAAAAAAAAAAAAAGCTGACAACAAAGCAGAAATTCCACCAATAGAAAATTTAGGGCCGGACGTCACGGGCCTACAAAATTCAAACTTAAATTGATTTTTAAGGCGTTTCCGGAGGCCAAAAAAATCGAAAAAAATATTTTTCCTTTTTTTCATGGGCTTTGCAATAAGCTAATAAACAAAAATCATGAAAAACGCCTATTTTGCAATCTAGAGTTTTTTAAAGAAAATGCATACTTTTAGAGTTATTCGCGAAAAACCCATTAAAAGCGTCAATTTTTTCGCCGAGAAACTGTAGCTTTCAATCGCGAATAACTCGAAAAATATTAATTCCACGAAGAAAAAGTATAGAACATTTTTTACTAAAAATTACTTTTTTCCTCGATTCCTGTAGTTAAAGTGTAATAAAAAATTTCTACAAAGTTTATATCACGCACCCCTCGGCTTGATATTAACTTTGATCCTTGGGCTATTTCCTACCTTCTGTGAAAATTTCAGGTAAATCCATGTAGGACGAAAAAATTCCGAGCCAAAATGCTTTATTTCCTGTATTATATTATTAAACATATTCTTCTTTTGAAAAACTGTTTTTTGAAATATTTTTATTTCAAAAATTTGATTTTCAAAAATTTTTTTTTCTTTCGCAATTTTGTTTTTCGAAAATAATTCATACAACCAATAATTTTTTATGTGGCTTTTTATTTTTTTTTTTATCTATTAGAAACGGCTCACATAGCTTTGTTTAACATTTTTTTTTAAATATAGTCCAGTAAATGAAGGAGCAAAGCTGTAAATAAATCTGTACAGTTTTCCCTTGTGGCGCAATTCTTGGGTAGGTTCGGGGATGCTTTCGAACGAAAAAAGTTTATCAACATTAAAAGGTGGAAAAGGGCTGAATATGGCCCCTCAAAGTCCGAAAAATTTGTTTTTCACTTATATCTGCCAAAATATGCGAATTGAAGAATTTTTGTTAAAACAAAAAATGAAGATCGCCTTGTAATCTATAAAAATCTTCAAAGTTCATCGGAATGGGAAAACCCGTACCTATCATTGAATTTGAGTTTGGGTCCCTTCTGATCTTTCTAGAATATTAAAAAAGCGGTCAAAGTTCTTTTTACAATATTTTGAATCTATCTCATTAATTTATTAATATTTTTGAAAAAATGGTTTGTTACTAACTTCTCTTTTTTATAATGAGACCCTAGCAAGAGTTCAGTGATCCCAGAAAATTTCCTTTACCATCTTTCTTGCGTTTAGATAAAAAATTGTTTTGCCCATCTACTACCCAGAGTCTATTAATCTAAAGGGGTTATGACATCGTCGAGAATTGGGACAGAAAAGTCCAAGACGTGAAGGTGAGAAAGAGTCGCTTATG
This sequence comes from Listronotus oregonensis, assembly GCA_019359885.1. Lineage (NCBI taxonomy): Eukaryota > Metazoa > Arthropoda > Insecta > Coleoptera > Curculionidae > Listronotus > Listronotus oregonensis. The sequence goes on from JAHBCN010013888.1 coordinate 15,923, forward strand.
TTGGCGGCCTGTCGGGTAACTCTAAAGTCACTGCATTCTCAGCTGTGACACAGTCGTGCCACAAGTCGAAGTATTTATATGGGGTTATTTTTACAGTTGAAAATATTTGTGTACAGAGTTGATATTTTATTGATTTTGACTGTTTTTACTATATTGTTTTTGGTAGTGTTTAGTTATGTAGTTTTAATTAGTCCTTAGTGTGCAATACACCAAACAGTTGTGTTTCCCATAAGGATTCTGTTATTTGCTCGAAGCATGTTAAAACAGACGATTTTTATATGTCTTCCAGAAAAATTGCAAAAGCGGTGATTATGAGATCCTGATCAAAAAGGAAAAAGGCGATTAATAAAAGAAGGTAAGGTGAAAAATATGATTTATCCTAATGCTGCTATTACTAACAAATATTCTTTTATTGTAGCAGTTCCATTCAGTTTGCATTATTACACCTCGGATAACACAAACACGGTTTTTAAGTCCACCAGTGACTCTTCACAACTCAGAATGTGTTACACACTTATTAGTAAGTAAATTGAAATTTTTGTGTGATTTTATTTATAGTTATTTGTTGTCAAGAAAGTAAATAGTCAATATTGACTTGCTTATACCAGAACTGATCAACTTTAGGTATATGCATTAATGTACCTTCAGAATGTGTATTTAATATTTTTTCCCATTATTTTGACATTTATTAAGTTTTGGGGTTAGTTACATTCTTAAATTGTAGTTAATTTTTTTTTTTTGATACTTTTGTATCTACCAATTACTTGGTATATTATGTTAAATGACATGTTTTAAAATATAATTTATATTTTAGATTTGCCTTTTACAACTTTTTAAAATTAACTGATGTAAACCCACCTTGCACTGAAGAAGTTTTTTTAGATTGTGTAGTAGGGTGGACTGCGAAGAACTTGTAAGTAAGTTAAACTTTCATACCAAATAAGAAAAACCCAGATCTAATTCTTTGGGTTTTTTCTTGAAAAGGGGTGCCAACAAACTATAAATGAAATTTTTGTATTTGTATTAAGTAGGATTTTAATGCTTAAATGATGTGTATGTTTTTTAAAAATGAAATGTAGTATACCATAAAATATTATTAAATAATACCACTAAGTACTGTGTTCTTTTTTTTCCATATCAAAATGTAAATTTCATTGTATTTTATTTAATTGTTGCAATTGTAAATGTATTGTAGTGTTGTAGTTGTGAAACAAATAAGTTTATTTTTTTTGCAATAAACCTGTATTCACATTTTTTTTCAAAAAATAATTCATTTTTTTGCCAAAGTGGAAAATTTTGCTATTATTCTGCAATATCAAGATGCTGTATGGTCTGTAAGTAAAAAAAACTAGTTTTTAAAAGTAACTTAATTAGTTTTTAAAAAAAAAAATAAATTAAGGATTAATAGACAAAGTTTATATATTTATGAAGTAATAAAAAAAACCGTCATAAATTCCTAAAAAAAGGGTTTAAATTTTTTTCTATGGCTTTCAGTATCTGATTTGGTTGGATATTTTGTAATCTTACAAAGATCTTCAAGATAGCTTGTAAAAGCCCATTTCGGGATCCTGCACTTACAGAAAAGCTTCCTTCCTGTCTTTCTTCTATAGGTATTTTCACGGCTCCTGCTTAGACGAGTTACCCAAATATAATTCCTTTTGGCAGCTCCCAACAGAGAAACACAGTGCAACTTTTATGGATCTTTTAACAGTTCAGCTAGAAACCCCGAATTTCCCCGGGCTTTTTTCGTTCCTTCATCCCTAGAGTGTCAAGACTATGGAACCTGCTACCTGCAGAATTTAAGTCTCTTGTAAATATACCCCCTTTTTACCACACTTCACCACCCACGGGGCGTTCATACTAGGCCTCAGCCTTCGCGGACTATTCCAAGATAAAAATAATTAAAGCCCCCAAAAACTTGCTCATAAAATTTTATAAACGCCGTAATATAGGTGGGTATTATTAGAAGAAAAAAGTGTTAATAATTCAATATCGTATGTTTAAAAAAAAAGAGTAAGTATTAAATTATAACAAATTAGCAATCATCAGTGTTTTTTTACATTTTAATTTTTTTCTCTTTTTTTAAAAATATTTAATGTAGTAGATACCATTGAAAAGGTACGCCATCGTCGTGTTGTCGCTTTAATTTTTAATTTCAATACTTAATTGAATTACATTTATATTTTTGAAATATAAATTTTGTTCGTCGGTATAAAAGCAGTTTTTCGTTTCCACCTCAATTCTACGCCACTGTCCGGCATAAAATCCAACATGGCCGAAATGGACCCTTTTTGACGTCACACAAGAGTTTTTCAATATGGCGGATGTCATAACCCCCTTTAGATTAATAAACTCTGCTACTACCTATCCAGTGTGCAATGTTATGGATTTTTCGACAGCCGTTTTTGCGAAAAATATTGGTGTTGCAAAAGAACGGTGGGGACCATTTTTGTAGCTTTAAGGTGATCTTTATTTTTTGTCTTAACAAAAATTTCCTAATTGGCATATTTTCGCAGATATTTATTTTTGGGACTTTGGGGGGCCATTTTCAGCGCTCGGAATCGTGATAAACTTTTTCTCGCTCGAAAGCATCCGCGAAGACCTAAGAATTGCGCCACAAATGAAAACTGTACAGATTTTTTTACAGCTTTGGGTACTTTCAGGTCTTCAGTTACTGGACTAATAAAAAAACCAAGCAAAACAAGCCAATTTTTTACACTAACACAACATTTTTTGTAAGATTTCATTTAAATAATTTTGCTTAAAAGTAAATTTTATGTGATCGAGGAAATTTCAATTTTTATTCCTTATTACTAGCATTCTGTCAGGAAACATTAAACGATCAACTAAATGCCTAAGGACTTCTTAGACTATAAAACACGTTTTCATTTTCAATACCAATTACGTCTGCATTCTCTTTCCGATTATGCCACTCGAGGAATTGTACCGTTATTTTTGATCTTAAGTAATCATAGTGTACTTATTAGAGTACCTATAATATGCGGGTTGGACTTAAAAACAATAGGTGTTAATTAGTTGATTTTTATCTGCAATAAATAATTAATGAGAAAGTCGTAATAATAAAAAACTTCGATAATACCGTTGAATTATGTAGGAGCTCATTTGTAGTTGTTTAAATAAAGGAAGGGCCAATTCTTATTTGTAAATAATAAAGCTCGGATTATAGGCAGAATAAATTGTGAAAATAGGCGCCTTTTTAGGCATAGTTTTTATCAATAAAAGGCAGGTAATAGAGAAAAATAGGCAGGTAATCGAAAAAATAGGCAGTTTTTAAATAAAACCATATCTATATACTAACTGTGGTATTTATTATTAATTACTTTTATACAAAAAAACTGTTAACAATATAATATTTCATATGTTTTTATATCATTAAAAATAAAAATAAATTGAAAAAAAAATACAAAGAACAAGAAACATTCTGATTAAAGCATAAAATTAAATTTTTCGAAATTTTCAATTAGAAATGATTGCCTTTTATCAGACAAAACGTTTTTATAAGCAGAAAACCTACGTTTTACGTTTACGGACGTAATTGGAGCGTTTCAAGTTAGATATTATGACAGGTCTAATGTCTGATAGCTGGTCCGAAAATTCACCACTTAAAAGTTTTGGTACTTGTACTAAAATTTGAAATCCCCAATTTTTTTGTAAAACTTCTTTTAATTTTTTATAAATTATTGAACCGACTTGACCTTTAGCTGACTCAATTGCTTTCTCTAGTTGCGTAACTGAATTGGTAGATTCATCCAAGGGCAAGCCCTGCGATTCTAGTTTTAAAATAGTTGAAGTTAATAAAGCGTAATTATTGTAAATATAAGCTAACTGGTGCGCAGTTTGCGTATTAGCTAAAACAGATTTACATTCTTTAATTGCATTTAAAGTTTCGTCGTCAAACATAAATATAATTTTTTTAATATCTTCATAATGTTTAAAATAAAAAAATGCAGCTTTTAACCATGTTCCCCACCTGGGTATTACCGGCTGTGGTGGAAGTGGTACACTTGGTAAATTTTCTCTATAAATTTGAACTCTTAACGGAGCCTTAACAAACACTTTTTTGACATTCTAATTAGATCGTTTACCAGAGGAAATTAATTTCTAATTTCCTCTGCAACTCTGTTAACTCCGTGGGCTAAGCATGGAATAAAATATTTTTTAAACAATTGGCCGCTTTCACCATATATGTTGCTGCGTCGGTTAACATTGGGATAATTTTATCATGAGAAACAGCAGCAGGTAAAAAGAAATTACTTAGATTTTCTTAAATAAATCGATTAATTGTAACATGGTTTATTTTTTCAAGCTGCTTAAGGGCTATTAAAAAGGATTTACTTGGTGAATTTTCAGACAAAATTCCAATTAGTAAATTGGCTATATACCAACCACACATATCCCTAGTCTCATCAACTACAAAATAATTTTTTCTAATTGTACTTTCATCGGGTACAGGTTTTTTTACAATATTTTTCCAAGATTCCAAGATAAATCACTTATAAATATTTCTTTATCACTTTTTTGACGATTATTTGAAAAACACTTATCCAGCGACATTTGCGACAAGCAGGATGATATCTGATGTTGCAATTTTCTTTTGTGTAAAGGTGTACCACAGTGCTGATCGATAAAATATTTTTTCGTGCTGGATATCTGTAAAGTAACGCCCTAATTTAGTTTGGTATTCACAATAAAAAATAAATAGGTACTGTTGCCAAGATTGCATAAACAGATATGACAGAATTAATAAATTTAGATGTAGAGTAGCCTCCTGGTGGTTAGTGTCCACCATAAGGTTTTGATTTGTTCTCCAGTATGTAAGTGCAGGGCACTCATATATGATGTGAGAGGCTGCCTCTTCCTCTTCGTCAAATAGTCTGCAAATGGGTTCTTCTCTATAGATGCCCATAGTGTGTATATGTTTTTTAGGTGCAGTGTCCGGTTATTAATCCTGTCACTATCCTAATCTGATTCCTATTTAGTTTTAGTAGTTCACTTGTCAATGCATTCGATGGTGAGTCCAGCATTGATTTACTGTGATTTTGCCTTGGAATGTGGTTCCAGTATGACTGATGTTGTGTTTGAATCCACCGAGTCATGTAGCACGAAGAGGCTTTTGGTATTCCAAAAACAGGTTCAGGACCCACAAACATTGCTGTGGAGCCTCGCCTGGCCAGGGTCTGATTTCATTGCCCTGTATTCCCTGTGTCCTGGCACCCAGGAAAGTGTAACTTTGTTGTGGTTAGCCAGGTTTAGGAGGCATTGCAGACAGTTCCAAACCAACCTTGAGTTGACTTGTTGGGATGCCAAAGCTTTTATGGCCGCTTGACTATCAGAGAAGATAGTAATGTCCCTGCCCTTATATCTCCTCCTCAAGTTCTCTCGCAGACAAAGTTCAATGGCATATATTTCCGCCGGGAAAACAGTGGCATATTTCCCCAGGGAAGCATAAGCATTGAACCTGCGGGTCATACCATGTATTCCTGCGCCGGCTCCATTGTCAGTCTTGGATCTATCGGTATACCAAACCAAATTCCGAGACTGACCAGGAGATCGCTCACTACCGCCCCAGTTAAGCTGGGTACGACTTTACCAACGACACTAATTTTTGGTCCGCCATTACAAGACAATAGAGCAAAAAAATTCTAAATATTTTTCAGGGAACAACAACTTATCTATTGATGCTCTCTTTTAATGAAATTTTTCATACTTGGGTTTTACCCTCGACCTGCAAAAGTGTCAAATCTAAAAAATCCATAGAAATATTTTTTAAGCTACGTATTTAAGTTATTAATTGGTAAAATTTTAATAATAAGCCATTATAGGCTATTTTTAGCAACCAGTAACAAAACAAGCAAACTATAAACAAAAAAGCAAAAAAGGCAAAAATAGGCAAAAAGGCAAAAAAAGGCATTTTGCCTAAAATCCGAGCCTTAGTAAATAAATAAGTTGTTATGGAAAATACTTTTCTTTTAGCTAAAAATTGTTTTAATCGTAATTGCTATAGGTCTTAAATAATGTGTTTGGGAAATATAGCAGTTTTTCGCCAAGTCCTCATTACTGTCATAGTTAATACGAATAATTAAAAAGAAGCGGCACTTTTAAGAAACAAATAATTCGACAAATGTACAACATTGTTAAAAAAAACATTTATTTAAAATTATACCCCTAGTGTTGCAATTATTCCCGGTAATTTTTTTTAAGGTCACAAATGTTTTTGTTGTGAAAATTATCCCGAATCGAAGACGAGGGAGAATTTTCCCAAAAAAATGAGTGAAAGCGAGAAAAAATTAGCGGAAATTTATTTTAACGCGTGGGGTATTTGGTAAAAAAATTTCACATCATGGTCGATTAATTAATTTATAAATAAAACTTACTATGACAGTTGTTAAATGGATGCAGAAACGTCAAACCTTAAATGAGCTAAAATATTCATATAGTCCCTAACTCAGTTTCAATCAAAATATTTAAATTGTTATTTCCGGTGATTTTAGCTAAATTTAAGGTTTAATATTCTTAATGAATTTTATTTTAGGCTTTAGTAACTTATTTACATTGCTTAAAATTACAGAAGGTTAAAAAATATATATAATATCTGAAATTTTGTGTTTACATAGTTCCAACTAGCTTTTAAATAAAATGCTTAAAAATATATTTCGGTTCTTTTAGCTAAATATTAAGGGGCATCACATTCTTTTAAATAAAGTTTATTTTAGCCCTTAATAATTTATTTATATTGCTAAAATTTACAAGAAATCTTTATTTCTGTTTCAGTATTTTAATAAAATTCATTTAAAAATATTTTTCTACAAACATGTTAAAAATTTAAGTTTTAACACTATCTAGATGTCCTAGGAATGTTACTTTAAAGCTCTAGTGCCTTAAAGTAACATTTTAAAGCACTAGTGTTAAAAGTGAAGTGTGAAATTTTGAAAGGTAACGTCAACGATTATTTATTTACTGACATTTATATTAATTGTACAATTTAAACTTCTTAAAAAACAAATTCCTTTCACAGTTCTAGCATTCTCCATAGTTGAGGTGAATTGAACAGAAAAAACCGTATTCTCACTCAACGTTAGGGCACCACCTGCTGCTCTTGTTTTCACTGTAAATAGTTTTCCGGCAATAGAGTTCTTATTTTCCAAGAAATTTTAGCTGGCTTTGCTCATTCTGCAAACTTTCTCATTCGTGCCTTAAAATTGAATTTTTAAACACTTATTTATAATAACCATTAAATAAAAAATATTAAAATCTAATCACATCCTGTCATAATGTTAAACGTTGACAGAAAATTTTCCACTTATTAAATTCATGCAGCCTACCCACAACGAAAAATTTACCAGGATTATTTCCTTCCTATTAATTTTGACCAATCGCTATCAAGAATTGGTATGTCAAATATAAATTTTAAGTGGAAAAATTACTTAACAACTGTCAACTTAGCTGTCAGCAGTTTTTCCGAAAAAAAACCGAAAAAATTTCATGGAAGTTTGACAAGTTGCCTTGTAAAAACAAACTTGATGGTTTCCATGCTGTGTTGCTATCTACCGTTACCAACAACAAAGATCACATACGACTCTTACGAATTTATTTATTTTTCAACTGAAACTCAAAATGAATCGGTTTGGAAATGTTTCCGAAAGTAAAATTAATGCGAATGTTGAAAATAGTGTTCCACTAAATACTCAGAAAACTCACACATCGATCCGGAAACAATTTATGGAATTTTGC
>JAHBCN010013889.1:0-12500 GCA_019359885.1 Listronotus oregonensis
GTCGACGTTCGTCGATCAAATTAAGAGTGTTACGAGAACCATCCGGAAAGTAAGTGTAAGTCCGAACAATGACTTACTGTAGAATTAGATATTATACTCCAATCATTATAGCAAAATAAAAGGTCATTTTTGTAATAAATGTTAACAGATATCTGACTGCGCCATGACTTCCGGAATAACCTGTAGATTACTAAAATAAAAAATCCAACCAATTTTTTTTCAGATAATTTTTTTTTAAATAATAAAAAGGCCTTTTTCGTTTTTTTAAATATAACAAAAAGTACTGGCTATATCACTTTACTCATAAAAGATCGTTTGTTAAGAATTCAAAAAGTTACACAATGGTTTTTGAAAAATCCCGATCCGATTATTTTTCACCGAGAAAAGCCGGAAAAACGCTTAAAACAGACCTTTTTTATCGAAAATTTGCATCTCCTGTAATTTTTAATATCAAGAGCTGATTTTTTGAGAAATGATAGTCAATAACATATACTTTGGGCTGCCGAAAGATGAAAATTGTCGCATTAATAGTTTTTATTCAATCGCACTATAAACAAATTAGGCCCTTATCTTGCAAGTGCCGTGAATATTAAGCAAATGGTACGATCAGAGGCGGATTTAGATATTTGCCGCCTAGGGACTGATAGCGTATTGCCGCCCCGCCCGCCACAACCCAGCCACCCCCGCGGTCCACGTCCACCAGTATAGCGCCGGTTGATAATAGGTTATTAATGTCTTAAATTTTCTTTTATGTTTACTCTATTTTAATATGATGTATATCACTTAATATTTTTCTTTTAAATAAACATATTTTACATAAGAGACAATGAGTTAGACAAGGAACGCACATCATTTCTTATAGGGGCGTTCCATATTTGTTAATAAATATTAAGTGTTATACATTTTTGTAATTGGCATAATAAGGGGTTCAAAAAAATAAAATAAAAAACCCAGGTCCGTATTTAAAAAAATAAACTTGATGATGGTTTTACGAAAACGAAACGTCAAGCGGAAAATCTCTCAACGCTGTTTTATAAAGCATAAAAAGTGTCTTTTGTTTATCCATATCTCTTTAAATAACGCCAGAAAAAAATAAAAACGAAATCAGAAAATTTCTGTTTTTTCCGGATCTCCGGAAGTACTCGGAGTTTAACAACTTTTTAAATGGCATGTTGTTAGGCACCTAAATGCGCAACTTTGCCATAATTTAACCGACTTCGTATCTCTTACGGTTTCCGAGATCCCCATGCATGCACTCGAATCTGTGGCACCCTGTATTTTTAGCAAAAAAGGTCACATACACATTCTTCATTGTTATTTACTTTAGCTATTTCTCATTTAATAATAATACTAAGGATAGTATGATTTAATTATTTTTTTAAAGTCATAAATTACAGGAGAGAGTAAAACTCACAACATGTCAATTCACAAGGAACGATATTTATTTGTATTTAGGTATAGTAACATTTAGGTAAAAATTTAATAAGATATAAATCTAATATTTCATTGACCCAAATAACAAAAATGTAAACTTATTTTAGAAACGATTGACACGCTTAAAATACAATACTAATAAACATAAAATCATATTTCTGGTGAAGAATTGTTCAAAAGGAAAATTACAATTGTTTTCTTCAAAATTTTCGAGATTTGGTGTTCGAAAAAGCGTCAATAACGTCTTCGAAGTCCACATTCTTAGTTATCTCATGTTCAATGCTTAGGACTGCTACATTTTGAAGACGTGTTTCACGCATTTTAGAGCGGGAATAATCTTGTATCCGTTTCAGAACAGAAAATGACCTTTCTGCTAAACAATTAGTAGCTGGGATGGTCAAAAATAGCCTCAACGTAATATCTATGTATGTGTATATTGTAATCAATATCGTGTTTTCTGTTCATCGCTTCTTTTCATCGTAAATTTATAGGCCTTTTCATCACAAATTTTTTTTGCGCATGCGTCAGTATCAGCCATTTTTTTCGTACTGTTTTTTGTAAACAAGCATGTTAAAGGGCCTGTAAACACATAATTAAAATAAAAAAATACTAATGAAAGTATAGTTATTGAAGAAAAGAAATTATATAAAGAAAAAAGTGCCTTAATTAGCAAATTAGTTTTTTTAATCGAGTATTATTATGATATCAGTACGAAATGGAACGACGAAGCGGTGTTGTTATGGAATTTGTAAGAGTGATACACGCTATAAATCATTTAAATACAATACATATTATTTTATATAACAATGGGTTATATGTGGTAGGTCTAATTAGAATAAAATTATAGATACTTTTGTATAGTAAAGAAGTAATGATGCCTAACCTCTCAATCAGCTCACTTCTTTTTCCTTTTTAAAGACGTCCATGACATTTAAGCTACTTTTTTAATTGCGTACAATTATGGGCTTCAACTGAATTATAAATCAGTGAAGCACCATCAACGATTTTTTCCTGTTAATGATTTAATTGGGGAGATAATACTGCGTTCCCAGCCATTGTCGATCAAAACAGTACGAAATTTTTGAGTTGCCGCTATTTCAACATGGCGACTGCGCTTGCGCTTGTCACATGATGAAAATGCCTATTAAAAGATGCACGCAAAAACAGCAATGGACATAATTGTTAACGAAGTCACCGCTACGCGCGGCGCGTGCCCATTGTGCCTCTCTATCGGTTGTTCCGCGCTCTCGCTTGCACGCGCAGGCTCAGGCGGAACGTTACACTTCCTCGTATGTGCTGCCAATGTTTATCGATTTACTGGACGTTATCACGTCAAAAAGGTAAATCTTCCGCCCCCTTAAATTTGCCGCCCTGGACTGTGGCCCCTTCAGCCCCCCCTAAATTCGCCACTGGGTACGACTTGAATTTTTAAAACGGCTTTTTAAAGATAAGATAAACAGCTACAAATTGTGTATCTCACATGTTCATATAAGTTTGAAGAACATTGTTAATAATGCTTGTGAGCCTACCTCGTTGAACGAAAATTCGCGACCGGGACGTACTGAGTCGAGCGTGGAGGGGGCATCCAGCAGCGAAGGAGAATCGAGGGACGGGCTGTGGATATTGTAGCTTTTAATCCCAACTTTAAAAAGCCGTTTTAAAAATTTAAATCGGATCATTTGCCTAATATTCACGGCACTTGCAAGATAAGGACCTAATTTGTTTATGGTGCAATTGAATAAAAACTATTAATGCGATAATTTTCCTCTTTCGGCAGCTCAAAGTATATGTTATTGACTATCATTTCTCAAAAAAATCAGCTCTTAATATTAAAAATTAACGGAAATACGAATTCTTGAAAAAAAAGGTCTGTTTAAGCGTTTTTTCGGTTTTTCTTGGTGAAAAATGGTCGGATCGGGATTTTTCAAAAAACATTTTGTAGGTTTTTAAATTCTCTACAAACGGTCTCTTATAAGTAAAGTGATATAGCCAGTACTTTTTGTTATATTTAAATAAAAAACGAATACAAGGCCCTTTTTTAATAATAATTTTTTTAAATTACCTGAAAAGAAAATTGGTTGGATTTTTGATTTTAGTAATCTACAGGTTATTCCAGAAGTCAAAAACATTAATTACAAAAAAAAATCTATAATGATTGGCCTATTAGCAATAAACCCATGCTGAGAAACGATGTAAACCTTTACGCAAAAACCCTACTTCAAATGAAAAAGTTAAGAGATCAAATTTGTTCGAAAGTAAATGGGAATCCAAAAAACATTTTTATATTGTGGAAATACAGTAGGGTACCATTTTTTAAAAAAATATTTACGTCAAAGGATGTATATATAGGAGACGTCTTTCAAATTTCTCAAAAACATCTAAATTGGTATAAAAGTTATTATAATAAAACTATTCAGGCTTGTAAAAAAATTAAGTTGACGATGGCCATAAGATGAAATGTTGGATGTAAAAATAATTAATGACAGTTATTATGCAGTAAAAAATAACATTTAAACGGTATACCTACTTATTGATCTCTATCTTTCTCTTACCGTTCCTCTCATGTTTCTTAAATTTGAGAGTACCTACTTTTTTTGCATTAAATATCTACAGGGAACCCGTAGATATTTAATGCAAAAAAAGTAGGTACTCTTATAGTAAGTTTTTTTTTTAAGTATTGATATTTGACATGTTTTCTGTTATTTATATTATTTGTTTATGCATTACTATTTAGAAATAATTGTAAAAAAATAAAAATAAATAAATGTTGCCAAATGGAAAATGAAAACCTATTTTTTAATAAAAATATTTAGAAACTCAACAATATAAACATATTTATTATATTAGTGGACCTGGACATGTGAACACACATTAGTATATTCTGGTCAAACCAAGAAAGTTTGAAGGTTTATGGAAGGCCAATGCTGTAGAACAAAATTGTCCCGGCGTTTTTTTTTATTTTTTGCACAACATTGTTGGTTAATAAACGAAACTATTATAGAATATTTAAAATTATTGTGTAATATTGGATTTTATATCATCTGATTTAACATGGAAAGAAAAGATAATTGACATTAATCGACATTTAAAATAAATTTTAAACATTGTATGATAGTTTCATGTACTTATCACCACTTTTGTGATGAAAGAAGGGCAAGATAGTGTAAATGAGTTTTATCTAATTATCATATTTAAGGATCGCTATCTGAAAAATAAAACGTTAACGAAAAACACTTTAGATTTGTAACAGGCGCCTTTGTATGCAAAAAATCATGAAAATTGGCAAGGGTCAAGAATAGTAAAAACTTACCATAATTTAAACTGGTTGTTTGTGTTTTAGGGTAACACAATATTTTATAAATTTTTAATTTGTATAAAAAGTACAATAAAATAGTGTTACCTTATGCAAATAACATAAACCAATTTAACGAGAACAGAATTTTTTACATAAGCATTTTTTTATATCGTCAGACAGTCCACACAGTGTGGTAAAAATCTACACCAGACCTAATTATTTGGAGAAGGGAAAACTTCTGCGGGTAGCAGCTGTCAGAGGAATTATACTTGCCAACGCCTTGGAGCAGAAGGCGTGAAAATACCTATAAAAATGCAACAAATCCCCTCCAGTCCATCGGTGGGAATGAGAAGGAAGCTTTTCTGTAAACGTGGGATCGTTAATAAGACGAAACATCTTTTTTAAATGGACTCAAGAATGATAAGGAGTTGTGGGAAATACCATTGCCCAGAGTATACAGATTAGACGGATAGAAATACTTACCGGTTAAAAAGAGTAATGCAAGCGTTTGTAAAGCAGCTGAGGCTATGGATGTAATGTGTTAAGCTTACATATATATATATATATATATATATATATATATATATATATATATATATATATATATATATATATATATATATATATATATATATATATATATATATATATATATATATAGTCTCGTTTTCTCACGTGGCGCATTTTTGGTTAGGACTGGTGGGAGTGCGGTGATAAATTCGGAAGAATTATCTGTCCAGTTTAGTTGTTACTACGTTTTTATTTTCAGTAAGTGGATGCAGTGTTTATAGGCAAGTAGCAGGAGCTAGCTAGCGTCAACCGACTTCGATCTGATTTCTTATCAGTCATAAACTTAAAATTAGTTGCTTACGAGACCCAACGTTTGCTGCTAAAAACCAAACATTTTTTCCTAATAAAATAAAATAATTTTCTCAAATAAATAATGGAACTAGAAGATATTTTTAAAAAAATAATTTAAGTGCATTCATAGAATAAAAAAGAAAAAACTCTTTCAAGTTATAAAGATGATCAAATAAACCCCCTTTCTTGACCCAAAACAAAACCAAGATTTTCATAAAAACGCCTTCTGACATTGTCAGAATGTTAGGGTAATAACCCAAAAATTCCAATTCCCAATTTGTAATTGCAATTCTTGTAGATTATTGGCCAAATTCCCCTGGAAACCATAAATTTATGATTTTACGTGACCTCAGAGAAAAAATCGTTGGGTGAGACCAAAAAATAAAAAATGTCGATTCATCAGTAAAACAATTTTTCTATAAAAAATTTTCATTGTTATTTTTATTTCCATTACATTTTTCAAAAAATTGCCTTCGTCTAAAATGATCATCAGGAAAAATTTCATTGGTTTTTCTTACTTTGTAGGATCGGTATCAATTTTTTTCAGCACTCTTTCCACTGATCTTCTGCTCAAATCAACCTGTTCTGCATTTGTATTAATGGAAACTGTAGGATTTTTATAACACTTGCCACTACCATAATTCTTCTTTTTTTTTTTGTTGTTTTTTTCTGAGGCACTATCATGTTTATGTTTTCTTGGAGTTAAACAACCAAATGTCAGAAAGTTTTTAATGACTCGTAAATAATGGAAATCTGGAGTCGCCTGGTTAAAAATAAATTATTAAATAATTCCCAATTCCCCTAACGGATTTCCACGGTGATCCATTCAATAATTTGAATTTTGTCTTCCAGTTCTTAAACATCCATTATTAATAACTATTATTAAAAAAAACTTTTTGGTCAAAATAATCGACACAGTACAACTATTGCTGTCGAGCGTTCGATACTAAAGAACTATTTCAGAAATAAACGTATTGAATTGTTTGCTGGAAAATTATTGATCGATAAGCAATCGTGCGGCGTTTTTAGGTACATCCAAAATCTTAGGATCGTCCTATGTTCGCAGTGCTCGCGCTTTACAGTATTACAGATATTTGTAGTTATTTTTCAATATTACAAAAACCAGCAGTGTTGTAGATTTATAACACCACTAGTTGTTTAAAAATTATTTTAATTTTTGTGGAATTATTTTAGGAAAAAAATTATTTGTTTTTTTGTCCAGAATAAAGATAAGATATATATTTATTTTAAATTGCACAAAAATCTAAATTTTAAGTAAATTGTGAGAGGAAAATCTACGCTTGCGACAATATAATGGGTTTATTTATTTAAAGAAATAATAAAATATTTGTATGTTTTAAGTTTTATTGTCGCAAGGGTAGATTTCTGCCTTCACAATTTATAATTTTTTTTTGTAGAATTTAAAATAAATAAATATCGTTTCAATCGATAAATAATTTTTTCTACTAAGATAATCCCAGAAAAATAAATAATTTTTTAAACATTTTCTTATATGGCTAAAATAACTTAAATCTTTTTAGGTATGTGTATACCTTTAAACAACAAAATAAAATGTTAATGTTAAAAGTTTTGTCAAAATGACACTAAGGTTATTATTTCAGTAATAATTTTTTTGCACTAAAATATTAAGAGTTATCCCCATTTGTAAATAAATTTTCTTTGTAGTTTATTTATTTATTTTTAACAAATACGGATTTACCCTGAAGAGAATATCAAACATATCGAATGGTTCCCGCATATTTTAAAAAAATTTAAATTGTTTTTAATTTTTTTTTTAATTCTAAATAACAGGGGACACCAATTCAAAATATTTTATTTTTTTAATTTTTATTAGGTTTATTTATTTAAAGAAATAATAAAATATATGTATGTTTTTAGTTATATTGTCAATATATAAAATATATATATATATATATATATATATATATATATATATATATATATATATATATATATATATATATATATACAGTATGTCCACGGATAAGGTGTTGAAGAAAGAAAACTTTTTTATTTTTGATTTTCGAAAAAAACTACTCTTGATAAAAAATTTTGCTACTTCTAAAAATAAGATTGGGATAGAAACATTTAACATATTTTATACGGGGTGTTCAGAAAATTAAAAAAACTTAAAATGATACAAGAAGTAAAGTGCATTTATTTGAGAAGATATGGAAATAAGTCACTAGGAAAAGTTGTTCAAAATTAAGAGGCAGTCTCTAATACCAATTTTCGAAAAAATTGGCCTACTTTTTTATTTATTTGTGATTAAGATTTCATTATAAATTAACTAATTCCAAATTTTTGTACTAGTAGGCGTTGATAGTGACAAGCTTTATTGACACTTCGCTTATATAATTCATTAGCCATAGTATTGTCAGCTTAAAATGCTTACTTTAGCAAAAAATTTACTTGGTGCAATGCTATGGGAAAGGTGAAAAATGTTATCGTCGAGTTATTCAGGAATTTAATGAAAAATTCCCCAATGTGTCCGTTCTGAGAATAGTTGGTAAAAAAAATTTTGAAGTTTTTAAGCACTGGCTCATTGCGAATACCTAAAGAAAAAAAGAGATACGATGAAAATGATGCAAGCACTTTGTTGGTATTACATTCAGTAGAGGAACACCCGACATTATCATTAAGAAAAAGAGCTCAAAATCTCCAATTTATTAAAAGTCGCATATTCAGGAGATATTAAAACACAACAAGATACATCCATAAAACCAGTTTTTAATCATGTTTTGGAAATCGGCGATGAGGCAAAACGTTTGGATTTCTGTTTGTGGGTTGGCAGTATGGAAAGAGATTTTCATAAGAAAATAATGTTTTCTGATGAATCAACTTTTTCGACCAATGGTGTTGTGGCTTCGCAACATGCACGATATTGGAGTGACTCTAATCCGCATTTTCGAATACCACGGAGGCGTCAGTACTGTGTCAAAGTAAATGTGTGGTGCGCCATTTCTTATTACGGAATAATAGGGCCATTCTTCTTTGACAACACTTGTAATGCGAATAGTTACATAGCTATGTTAAGAAATTTTCTTGACGGTGAATTAGACAATCTTCCATTAGACTACCGTTGTTCATTTTATTTCCAACAAGATGGATGCCCAGCACATTATACGGCAACGGTTAGACAATGGTTAGACCATGCGTTTCCAGACCACTGGATTGGGAGACAAGGACCAGTCCAGTGGCCTCCTAGGAGTCCAGATTTAACTATAATGGATTTTTTCTTATGGGGCCGATTAAAACAAATTGTTTATCATACACCTCTAATAAATGCCACTACTAATCAATTAAAGGATGCCATTAGAGATGCCGTTGCTTCAATATCTTTACATGAGGTTAGAAACAGTTTTGATCAATTATTTGTTCGTTTAGAGGCATGTGCCCAACAGGGTGGTAGTGTGTTTGAGTAAATAAACTTACAACTTGTGCATTGTTATATTGGAATTAGTTAATTAATATTAAAATAAATAAACTTACAACTTGTGCATTGTTAATTTTGAATTAGTTAATTGATATTAAAATAAATAAACTTACAACTTGTGTATGGTTAATTTGAAATTAGTTAATTGATAATAAATCAAATTTATTCACAAATAAATAAAAGTAGGCCGATTTTTTCGAATATTGGTATTAGAGACAACCTTTTACTTTTAAACAACTTTCTAGTAACTAATTTTCATATCTTTGCAAATAAATAAACTTTACTCTTGTATACCATTTAAAGTTTTTTCAATTTTCTGAACACCGCGTATAAAATATGTTAAATGTTTCTATCCCAATCTTACTCTAAGAGGTAGCAAAATTTTTTACCACAAGTAGCTTTTTTGGATAAAATTAAAAATTAAGAAGTTTTTCCTATTCAATACCTTTTCCGTGGACATACCAGTATGTCCACGAAAAAGGTGTTGAATAGAAAAAACTCTTTATTTTTATTTTTTTTAAAAGAAGCTACTCTTGAATAAAAACTTTGCCATTCTTAGATAAGATTGGAATAAAACATTTAACAAATTTTATAGGCGTATTCAAAAATTGAAAAACTTTAAAGGGTTCAAAGTAAAGTGAATTTATTTGAGAGATATGGAAATAAGTTACTAGGAAAAGTTGTTCAAAAGTAAAGGATAGTTCCTTATACCAATTTTCGACAAAATCGGCCTGCTTTAGTTAATCTGTGATGAACATTATTTTAATATCAATTTACTAATTCCAAATTGGGAGACAAGGACCAGTCCAGTGGCCTCCTAGGAGTCCAGATTTAACTATAATGGATTTTTTCTTATGGGGCCGATTGAAACAAATTGTTTATCGTACACCTCTAATAAATGCCACGATGTTAAAATAAATTTAATCACAAATAAATAAAAGTAGGCCGATTTTTTCGAAAATTGGTATTAGAGACTGCCTCTTAATTTTGAACAACTTTTCCTAGTGACTTGTTCCATATCTTCTCGAATAAATGCACTTTACTCTTGTATCATTTTAAGTTTTTTAATTTTCTGAACACCCCGTTATAAAATATGTTAAATGTTTCTATCCAATCTTATTTTTAGAAGTAGCAAAATTTTTTATCAAGAGTAGCTTTTTTCGATAAAATCAAAAATAAAAAAGTTTTTCTCTCTTCAACACCTTATCCGTGGACATACTGTATATATATATATATATATATATATATATATATATATATATATATATATATATATTTGTTTTAATTTAAATTATTTTCTTAAATATTATTTTTTTAAATATAACAAAAACCACAAATATAGCCCTGTTTAGTTCTCATTGAATACCAAAATATATTTAAAAATGCAGATAAAAAATTACCATATTTATTTATCTGCATCTCAGCATAATAAAAGAGCATTAACTTTTGATATTTTATCCGGAAGCTGGAAATTGTGGCGAGTCGAACCTAAATTAAATTACCAACCTAACTTTAAGCTGCAACTATAATAATTCAAATTATTTCTATTCCAAAATAAACATAGAAAGCGACCTAATGTTGGGAACTACCGTCTAGTTCAACTCTTGCTATTTTCAAGCGCGACCTCCGAAATTAACAATTAGTTAACAAGTTTGGGTTTTGCTGATATTATGGCAATTAGTTGGGTTTGCCAGCAATTTTGATACAAAATGAAATCAATTTAAAATAAATTTAATTCACTATTTTGTAAATTAAAGAAATACTTAAAAGTTATTTTTATAGAGCCAACACCACACAATGTACGGTTTTGGGCCATATCTGTTTATTTTATATTTTTCAGCCGTAAAAACAACGTTTTTTTATAACAGCTTTCTTATATGTAGGTCCCACCGAAAATTTCTGCAAATTAATATACTCAAGGCACCTATGACACAAAGTGGGCTGAAAACAAAATTCTTTTAAGTCTTGACATAAACAATTGCAAGTCGATACTTGTCATTGTTAATTTTTTGTGAATTTTTAGAATTTGTCTGTTAGCGTTAAAATGTATCTTACACGCGCCATGATATATTATGATTTTAAAAGTGGTCTGTGCCCAAAGCAGTGCACTGAAAGACTTTGAGTTGCTTTTGGTCAGTGTTGCCAACTCTTAAAAATTTATTCCCCAATCAAAAACCCCCAAAATCCCCACAATTACTAAAAATTCCCCCTTAAAAATTTAATTATTTATAAAATAAATAATAAAATATTTTTACATAAATAATACATTAAAAATAATTAATAAATAATAAAATATCATTAAACAAATAATAAATTCAAAACAATCAATAAATAATTTCATTCAGCAACATTTTTTAATTTTTTTCTTAAATTATCTAAAGCTTCAAGTAACAAATCTCTTACTGACTAGATGTCGCTAAGGCGGTATGTACAAAAATGAATATGATTGGCTAGATTGGATTATCCCAGGGCCTATACTATTACACCTTCATTTTGCTTAATTTAACATTTGAAAAAAATAAATATTTGAAGATATAAAAATCCCTAAAAATATAGCACCCCTAAAAAAATCCCATCCCACTTTTTCCCCCAAGTTTGAGGGGAAAACCCACTAAGTTGGCAACCCTGCTTTTGGTAATAAAGCCCCGAGTTCGAGAATTGTGTACAACTGGTTTACCGAATTTAAGTTTGAACAAGTTTTTTCGAGTGACAAATTGCGTGAGGGGCGGCCAATTTCTGCTGTCACTGAAGAAAACATAGCTACTGTCAGACAAATGATAGAAAAAACAATTATGTAACATATCAAATTATTCGGAATACTTTGGGAATTAGACTGACTGCAATCGAAAAGATCTTGCACCATCATCGTGAAGTTAAAAAGTTTGTTGTTGTGGGGTTCTCCATAATTTGACAAAAACTCAAAATGCACATCGTGTCAAATGGTGCACAGAAATTCTAATTAAATACGGCAATGGTAGATCCAATGCTATCTACGACATCACTACTGGTGACGAAACATGGATTTATGCCTTTGAGCCTGAATCAAACCAGTCGGCACAATGGGTATTTCACACTGACCCCAATTCAGTTAAAGTTAGACAGCCCCGCAGTGTTGGGAAAAAATTATTGCGTGTTTTTTTAAAAAAAGGGGGCCAATCTAGAGATGGGTAACTCGATCATTCACTGGCGATCGAATCAATCATTGACCGATTTCTCAAATGATCCAATCGTTCATTAAATCAATCATTTTGATAAGCGTTCCAATAGCGACCGATAAGACCAAGCACACATTGTAGATTTGTCATCGACCGATTGAATTAGATAGATTGGTCGGATTCAGCCAATCGACAAGTTTCTCACTTTCATAATGGGTAACAACACTAGTCATCGAAGGAATGATTGCAAGCGGAGCGGGCGAAGCCAAGCCAGTCGTCAGCCAGATAACACAACTTT
>JAHBCN010013889.1:17500-23678 GCA_019359885.1 Listronotus oregonensis
TTTGATAGGAACTTAGCTCCTATTCCACATGATAGTTTTTGGGATTGGTATTTCACAAATTTCTTAAAAACGTGTAAATTCATTTTAATTTCTTGTGAGTAATCGGACATTGATGTATGCTTTTCTATCATCAATCATTATACCACACCTACAATTCATGTTTATACTCGATGATGTAAGTGATTGATGCTGCTGCTATTTGAATAAAAAAAGATTCACCCTGTAAATTTCACCGCCCATTTCCGATTCAGCCGCTGCGTCCGGAATAATTTGTCTGGCGGTCACGTGACGTTCTCTAGCGTTGCTGCTTGATTTATGTCCGTCGCGATACTGCCAGCATTTAACCGCACGTCCAAACGAACCTGCAGTGGGATTCGAATTAAAAGTTAAGTTGGGATTTGTTATGTGAAATTGATTGATTTAGCTAAAAGTTTAATAATTGTAAAGTGTTTAAATTTACTATACAGGGTGCAAGTTACAGTTTAAATACAAAACGATAAACAAGTGTAATTTTGAATTTGCTATATTTGTAGATAGATTCATATCAGTAGCCTAAATGTTAAATGGATAAAGTAATCCTCCCAATAAAATAAGCCCCTAATTGCACCTATTTCCTATATTATTCTATATTTGCACTAATTTCCACCTTTTTCAACCTTCTTATGAAAAGAGCATGTTCCCGGAAAGTAGGAGAGCCGCATGAGAAAAATTGATCCTCAGAAACCTACCCTTTGTATTTTATATCTATCTCCCTTCTTTCAGTTGATTAAAAGGTAACCAAAAAATTTATCGGTTTCCGAGTTTTGAAATATTAACCCTATGTTAGTCGCGTCAGTTATCGTCTCACGATCAGTCGCGCGAGTGACAAGAGTCAACTATTTTAAAAAACAAAACTAATGCTAGATATTCTAGAGATATTTTTATTTATCTGCGAAGTAGGCTAACATATTATAAAAGGAACTAAACATAATAAAAACTTTTAAAGAAAAAACAGAAAAACAACACAAAAATGTAATAATAATAATAATTAAATAAAATTTAATTTACTTCCTTGTAACAACTCGTGCATATTTCTTTTAGGTGGATATTACAAATCCATTTTTCACATTTTATGCACCATTTTCTGGTTGTTTTATCACGAGCTCTTCCATAGTAAAAACAGCGCCCTCTAGATCCTTCCCGACATGCTTGAGCCTTCGTATTAGTTGAGGGCTCTTCTCCCAATAGTAGTAAGGCTCTGCGACGTAGCTCTCTTGAAACTTGTAGTATTTAAGCTCTTCTGTGGATTTGTGGTTTCAAAATTTCCTAGGCAGCATTTTGAATAAATTGTGTGCGATTTATTCTGTCTTCCAAACTGTTGTTGAATTGATAAATGCAGATGGCGTTTATTGCTGAAACATTCAACAAATTATAAAACACCACCATAGGCCTTGTATTTCGGGCTACATTATTTTTTTGGCAAAGTTGGTCAACCAAATCCACCCCAAGTTTAGTACGGTTGTAAAATGTGATAATTTCTGGTTTTTGTTTTTCTTCTGTTTCTGGATCAAGACAACCATCGTGATGCATAGTAGAGACCGCTAGAACTACTTTGGACTTTTTTGGACAGTAAGAAACTATTGTGCACTTACTTTGGAAGCCAAACACTAATGTGTTTTCTTCTCGATTACGGTAAGTGCCAACGAAAGTCAATTTTTTTTCGTTTAGTAATTCATAAACCAGTGGAATACTGGTAAACCAGTTATCCCCCGTTATGTTTCTGTTGGTGCCTTGAAGTTGTTCTACCATTCTCATAACAATGTCTTTAGCATTATTACTCTGCTGATTTGGACCTACTGGTTGGAGACCAACATAGGTTTCAAGTTTAATTGTGTAGGCTGTTTTCGCATCCACTAGAGCAAAGGTTTTTATCCCATATTTGCTGGGATTATTTGGGATATATTGACGAAAAGAACAACGACCCCTAAAAGCAAGTAACTGCTCATCAATTGTTAGATATTCGCTTGGGGAATAGTTTTTCTCGAAATTGTTAACAAATACCTCAAATATTTCTCTGATTGCGATCATCTTGTCAATTTCTCTACGGACATTTCGATCTTGAATGTTATCAAATCTTATGCATTTCAAAAGAAAACGAAAACGTTGTTCACTCATTGTTAAGTAGCAAGATTCAATGCCATTTCCCTTTGAGTTATCCCACAGCAGATGAGCATTTTTACAAGAGCATCTGAAAGAACCTATAAGGTATAACAAACCTATAAAGGCTCTTATTTCAATTTCATCTGTATTTCTTGCATCCCTTTCCCTTGCAAAATTTTTACGTACTTGCTCAATATAAATGTTGGTAGAAACAGTTACAATTGCTTTAACAGTATTGCCAACAAACATATCTAAAGCCTCAAATTCCTCCTGGTAAATGGGTAATAATGTTATGGGCTCGAGTTCTGACATTAGTGGGTGGTTGTATTATTAGCCACTTACTTTCTCCGTCCTTTCCAGTATAGAAATTGGAAGAACTATATTTACTTTCTGTATTCTCATATTCCAGTTCAATATCAGAAGAAGTTTCTTCGTTTTCCGAATATTCCTGTTCGGTATCCGTTTGGTGATCACTGTCCATCACTACATCTTCCTCATCTTTGTCACTTTCATCTTCAATCTCTGGCAATCCGCTTTCTTCATCACTGTCCATTTCTTGATACCATTTTAGCCACATATCTGGGTTTTTACTAAGTTCTAGTTTTCTTCTCTTTGGATCTGACATATTTATTTTTCAAAGTACTTTTTACCTATCTAGTAGTAACTATAAATGGTCTCTCAAAATAACTTAAAGTTTTTATCAAAAACACTATAAATACAATTATTACCGTTATAAAAACAATTATTACTTGTGAGAAAATATCCTACGTAAAAAGTCGCGCGGGTGACACCTGTCCCCCAGTGAACTTTGCGTCAAAATACGGGCCAGCGAATAGTTTAAAGCACACTAAACTTTAACCTATTGATTG
Source organism: Listronotus oregonensis (assembly GCA_019359885.1). Lineage (NCBI taxonomy): Eukaryota > Metazoa > Arthropoda > Insecta > Coleoptera > Curculionidae > Listronotus > Listronotus oregonensis. Next base: position 20,509 of record JAHBCN010013889.1, read on the forward strand.
ACCGGTTAATACTCGAGAGGTACTGAAAGGGGTGGAGCGAAACTCATTGCCTGCGTGATGTGGCAGTGTAATAAAGTGGAGTGGGTGACAATTGTCAACCGCGCGACTAACGTTAAAAAAAATACAGTCATTAACAGCAGACAGTCCAGATTCCGTTACAAAAGATCCACAGTGAATAGAGTTTCATTTGCTTGGCACTACGGGTAGAGAAAAATATGCATTTTGTATGTTGAATTACGGAAAACAAAGTACTGTGTTATCATTTTAGTTTGCTCCACTTTTGGGAGCTTGTAACTTTTTTGTTTTTTGAGTTAGTGCGTTCTTTTAAAAAACAGAATGTTGAATTTTCAGCCAAGTTTATATGGGTTCTCTCAAAAATGACAGTAGGTGTCACATGTCACATTAAAAGCAAAAATTTAATTTTTTTAGATGGGACACTCTGTATATTAAAAGCGTATTAGATGGGCCCTTTTCTTCCGATTTTAAAAATGTAAAAAACATGCATTCTTCTCTCAGTTTTATCAAACTTTTAAAAAAATATGTAAAAAATAATATTGTTAAAATGCATCAAGATAGCTGTGTAAAGTTTTGTTTCCTAATTATGTTTGTCAGATTATTTTATCAACGAAGCACGACACATTGAAAGAAATAAACCATTTTATTTCTATTGGCAAAACTAGAAAATAATAAAATTTTATAACATTTATTTAATTACTATAATTAATTTACATATTAATTATTTCATAATCCATATTGCTCTACATGTCCACCCCCATTTTCGATACATTTACGAAACACTTTTACAATATGATTATTAATTTTAAATAAAATTTCTCTATTATCTTGTATCTAAAGCATGGAATTTTTAATTCCAATACACAGTTCATTTAACGAATAACACGAATATTATAAACAATATTTTTGACATGACCCCAAAAGAAAAAATGACAGGGTGTTAAGTCTGGGCTGTTCGGGGGCCATTTTATAGTACTTGACGTTCCTATCCATGGGTCGTAATTTGCATTTAAATATGCAGTTACTGGAGCGACACTGTGTGGCGGCGCTCCATCTTGATGCCATATTAAATTTCTTAGCGTTAGAATTGGTAAAATATTATCTAAGCGATCTTCAATTTCCTCCAGCAGCATATTCATATACTGTGGGCCAGTCAAGGAACCTTCGAAAGTTATTGGGTCCAAAACCCGATCCCCAATTAATCCGGACCAAACGCTAACACTTTGTCGTCCCTTAAAACTGGATTTTCTAAATATTGAATGGATTTTCGTCTGAGCAATGATGCGTATTTCGGCAGTGGCAGCCCCTACTGGTAGAAAAACTTGACTCAATCGTCCATAATATGAAATTTAAAAAGTTAAAGTTTTTTTCTATTCCCTTCATAATTTATCTTTAAAAATGCAACCTAGTTTCCCTTTGCGCAGGCGTTAATTTTTGCACTCTTGTCGGCTAGAAAGGACGGAACCTATGTTTTTTTTAATTATTTCTACTAAACCATACGATATGGGCTGCTCTCGTCGTATATCGTATATAGATTTGTATGGATATGCCCGAAAGTAAGCTAACACATTAATTTCCATTTTTTGCTCCCAATTGTTAAATTTTAGTATAGTTTTTTAACGAAAAGTTTATATCTACAAATGGCTGCCCTCGTTCTAAACTAAAACATCTTCAAAAACAGTTTGAATTAAATCCGATTAAAAGTTCAAAGGACCCTGATAATTCAGGAGTTTATGTTCTATGGCAATAAATATAATTAATAACATTGTCTTTAGCTATAGTTCTAATGGTTTTTCACAAAATTGCTACAAACTTATCCTACCAATTTATAGTTTATTATGCAGATTTCACAATTTTTTTTAGGATGTCTTACTTTAGAACAAAGGCATCGAAATTTGTTAATGGTATAAATGTTCGTGCCCATGCAAAATCCTTTATACAATTTAAATTTTTAAATTCATAAACGAAACTTTACTAAACCAAATTTTAATCAGACTTTTATAAATTTTTGCGATGCCGGTTGGGCAGTTAAAAAGCCTCATTCTTCATTATTTAATTCATTTTTCATTTGCAAAGATTAAACGAAGTTCATGAATAAAATATTCAGATAGAAGAGTAATTAAGTCTTATTTCTATGCAAATAGAAATTTTCAAAACTTAAACTTTTTAATTTGTTTTAACGTTATATCTCAATTAATAATACAAATGTTAAATTAAATAAATAGGTCGGCTTGTGTTATCTGAAATTCATACTAGTTGCTCTTAGGTCCAGTACTTAATTCAGGGGGTGGCCCGTTGGGATTATCCCCTAGAGCTTCCCCCCATGAGACATCCGCTTAATATAGATCAAATGTGTGCTAAAACTATTTTTCACTTATACTATATTTTTAAATTACTGATTATCATTTTTTTATTCACAAGTTTTTAAACTATTTTCTACCAAATTAAGGACTTTTTTACATATTATTTTACATTGGAAATAGTTATTACACTTTAAATCCAGCAATGCGGCAACTTTTTTTTGGCCTTTGATTTATTTGTTAGTGTATTAATGTCGCTAGAAGGAAGGAAAAAGTGGCGGACTGGCGGCAGAAATATCAAATGAAATGTTTTCGCAAACAAAAGTTAAAAACTGGCCTAGAGGTCAATAGTTTGTTTTTTTTTTCAAAAGAAACAGAAATCAAAGGGTTTTTTCAAGTACAATGTTGGCTTTTGCATTTTTCAAAGGCAAATAACGAAGCTAAATAGACACTTGTTTATTTCTAGATGTTAGTGTTTTAAGTCAACATATTTGTTATAAAGAATCTATTGAGTTGTCCGCTACTTTGTGTCAGTACATTTTTATGCAAATGTAATAAAACTAAAAATTAAACCATCCAATATAATTAAACTATCTGAAAGCCCAAAGGTTATTCTGTGACAAAGTAACAAGATAAATTTTAGTTTTATTGCATTTTGCATATTTGTTGTAGTTTTGTATGACAAATTACCAGTACAATATATGTATTTATAAAATATCCCAATCGATATTCGTTGGCTAAGTAACTATAGGTTCATTGACAATATTGTTAGAAGTTATTCATCGATAACAATGGCATGTAGCAAAACTGGGGCTGAATTGGCTTCTTTACCTGAAGAGATTTTATTAGAAATAG
>JAHBCN010013890.1:0-23643 GCA_019359885.1 Listronotus oregonensis
GCAACAACAAGAGTATCTTCCACTTTTAGTTGTCAACTTTTTTTGATCTTTACCGACACTTTGCGAGCTCTTCACAAGTGAAAGACAAAAAAAGTTGCTGTATTTTTTAGAAAAAGCAATAAATTGTCGCAACTTGTGAAAAACTTAGTGGAATACTTTGGTGTAAATGCGGCTATAGAAAACAAAAAAATTGCTCCGTGAAAATCAAACATTAGAAATTTTATTTTATCAATAAGAAATTATCAAAATTTGCCCTAAGAGTTATTTTAGCAGTTGATCGAACAAGAGTAGAGCACGTGCAATATGCTTTTTGCTAAATTATTTACCTTTTGAACAATATTAGATTTTACACCAGCTTTATTAAAGTCATAAAGCCTTCAAAGAAAGTTTGTTAATTTTAACAAAAAGCAAATATTACACCATCTACAACATTTACTTAATCTTATCTAAAAACCGCAAATTAGTACAAAAAATCCACGGGAATAGAATAAATATCAACGCATCAGTAGAAAAAATCAGCACATGGTGTGATGAAGTTGTTTACACAAAAAATTCCACGACGGGTTCTGACTTAAAAATTGTTTTGATAAAACAGTCGGTCCTCTGTGTTATCTCTGACACACACAGACACTTCGCTGGCAAGACCGTGGGAAAGCTAACAAAAGCTACAAGCACGTTCCTGAAACGCGCCTTCGTCACGAGCTTTTAAAGGCTTTCGTTTGTTTGGTAAACAATAAAGTCATTACAATATACTTTTACCTAACATGTTTCTATTCGGGGAGTAGAATATTATTTTAAAGAGTAATAGCGTAGAGTTTTGGCGTCATTTTTTTGGACCTTCTAGATTTTTCTGAAGACCTCTATAATAGGTCAAAAAAACCTTATACTGTGATGACTTATGACGTCTAATTTTATTAAATTTGGTTTAATAATTTTTGTACAATACAATAAGTTTGCAATTCAAAGATTTTATCTATCTTTCATTTACTAGAAATTTGAATCGTTTAAAAAATTCGGATGTGTCCTGAACAATTTTTAAAGATATAAAATATTTTTTTGCTTAAAAACAAATTGAGGGGAATTTTATTTAAAAAAATGCTGAATAGAGTTTAAAAGTACTCGTAAAGAGGCTCCTTTTAATACATCGAAATTATAAATCGGTCGATTAGTTGTCAAGATACAAGCGATTAAAGTTGACAGGTCTTTATAGCAAATCTATAAAAAATAGCAAATATCAACTTTTTGCACATGGGTTTTATGAAATTATGTCTAATTTTTATTAATACTTATAATAAAATGACTTTGGAGCACAACAAAATTTTTTAAAACAATTATTGGCCTTAGGAATTGTTTCTAAATTAAAAAAATTGAGGGCGCCAAAATGATCCTATTTTCTTTTTTTTTTTAAGAATGTTTAAAAGCCTGAGATCACTAGTAGTCCAGTAAATAAAGGGACAAAGCTGTAAATAAATCTGCACAGTTTTCCCTTGTAGCGTAATTCTTAGGTCTTCGGGGAAGCTTTCGAGGGAAAAAAGTTTATCAATATTAACAGGTGGCAAAGGGCTGAAAATGGCCCCTAGGGCCCGAAAAATGGGTTTTCCGCTAATATCTGCCAAAATATGCGAATTGGAGAATTTTTATTTTAACAAAAAATAAAGATCGCCTTTCAGTCTACAAAAATGGTCCCCATATTTTTATTTATAAAATCAATAGTTTTCGAGATAACGGGACCCAAAAGTCCCCTCATTTCAGATGCCGCTCTACCGCAAGAATGCCGCTATCTTCATAGATTCACTTATAAGCGGGCGGACGAATTGTTCCATTACTCGGCCAATAATGTACTTTGAATGATTAAAAAATTAATCATTTAAAGTTCATCGAAATGGGAAAATCCGTACCTATCATTGCATATGAGTTAGGGTCCATTCTGATTTTTCTAGAATATTAAATAAAGCGGTCAAAGTTTTTTTTCACAATAATTTGAGAGTCTCTCATTAATTTATTAATATTTTTTGAAAAAAGGGTTTGTTATTATCATTCGTTTTTTATAATAAGACCTTAGCAAGTGTTCAATGATCCCAGAAAATTTCCTTTACCGTCTTTCTTGCGTTTTGATAAAAAATTGTTTTGCCCATCTGCATTCTTTAGCCGTTTCCGAAGTTCTAGAAAACCTGTATGTTATGGATTTTTCGACGGCCGTTTTTGCGAAAAATATTAGTGTTATGAAACAAATGGAAAGGACCATTTTTGTAGATTTCGAGGTGATCTTCATTTTTTGTCTAAACAAAAATTCTCTAATTCCCATATTTTGGCAGATATTTGCAGGAAACTCATTTTTGGGACTTTGGGGGACCATTTTCGGCGGGTTCGTGATAAACTTTTTCTCGCTTGAAAGCATCCGCGAAGACCTAAGAATTGCGCGACAAATGAAAACTGTACAGATTAATTTACAGCTTTGGGTACTTCCGGGTCTTCAGTTACTGGACTATAGTATATGTAAAAATAAATTCGAATTTCAAGGTTCAATAATTTGAACTCTACCCAGTTTGCAAAATTGTTCATTTTTTCAAACGAAATTGGATTCAAGAATTACTTTGCCAAAATTGCCAAACGGAGTTCAACGAAATTGCACGATGTGTCACAATAGCATAAAGTTTCTTTTGACCGAATATAAAAAAGAGAAAAATCTAAAACTCCAAAAAATCCATGCAAACACTACATTTTTTGTGCTTTTTTTGTTTATTGCTATTTGGCAGCAAGCGTAATGCAGCAATCCCATCTTATAGGAAATGTAGTCTTCTCTTTCTATAATTTTTCTTTACGACCAATACTTAGGATACTTATATACATCTTTCTGAAGGGTTTCCAGCAAAGCTTGCCTGCCACCTTGAACATCCAACAACTCTTGTTTTTTTACAGATATTGGTATATATCTTTAATTTGCTAAATAATAGATTAGGTGGTTCACTTATACCTATCATGGCTTGTATGAGACACCGCTGAAAACTACCTTATTATTGCAAAACTGAATTTTTGATTTATTATTTATTATTTACTTTTTATTGATAAAGTGATAATAAGAAATGTTTTATACAGGGTGGGCAAACGAAACCGAAACAGATACTATTGTGGACAAATCCTTTTTTTTTTTGTAACCCTCAGGCCCGTGAATTTTAGTTTTAAAAGGGACATTTTCTAATCATATTGGCATCTTCATTCCTGCAACTCCTTAGAAGGGGTTGAGCAACCCCCAAAATCTTAAATGTGGAGGGTAGTTGAGTGATACCGTGATACCTCATTTTACAGTTCTTTCAATTCAATTTACCTAATATAAGGTAGAAAAAAATTGAAAATTAATTTTCAATTTTTTCTAGAGGTATTCCTTAAAAAAATTCTAAAAATTCGTTTTTTTGATTATAACTCGAAAAATATTGCATTTAGATAAAAAGGTTTTGAATTAAAGGTCTTGTAAAAATACATAGTTTATGTCATATAAAGTTTCGTGTATCTTTTATAGTTTTTAAGATATTGACTTTTTTAATTAAAAAAAAAAATGGTAATATCTGAAATTACGCCTTTTTCCATTTTTTGCTATTTAACCCCCAATTTTGACTTTAGATTCGTGTTCAGTGGAAAAAATACGCCAGAAAATTCTAGTCCGACACCCAGCAAACATCACTTTTTTGTGTTTTATTAACGCTACGACAAATCGGTCATCGTTTTGAAGATCCGAAAAAAATTAACACGGAATAAAATGTAAACAGTAATTAATAATTATTTAATTTATTTTAATAACCTAATATTTAACCTCAGTTTTTTCCATTTTAAAAGTTAATATAAAAACACCTTGCGCTAATTTGTAAAAACTTTTTATTTCATAAATAAGTTATTTTATACTAAAATTTATAACAAAATATTTTTGTCTAATAACTTAATTGCTTTAATTTGTTAAAGTTCTATTTTTATCTGGATTTTGTAAAGTAAACAGCAGAAATTAAAAAACCAAAAATTCATTGAAAAACGTTTAAAAAAATAATTCAGTATGTCCGATCTATTTATATACAAACTAATTAAATAAAAAAAATATCACGACATTTAACTAAACACTTTAGCTTACATTATATAAAAAATAAAAACATAATCGTCGTTTGACGCACGTAGCGATGACTAAACCATCATTTAAACTATTAAATAAAATAACTATATTTGCGGTTGTCCAACAAAACATATTATTCCTTTTAGGTTTATCTAATATAAAAAATTACCTGTATCGGCAGATATAGTAGCTTTTGTCAAGAATATACAAGATGTTTCAAAAGCAATGAGCTGTTAGGTTAACTGGAGAAAGCATCGATTTGGCATAAGCGTGACATCATAAACGTACATTCTAAGGTTCTGCTCATCGATGAATGAACCTTTGTACTCAAACAATAAAATCCACCAAAACCCGGAAAAATGGTAGATACTATTTTGTCGTAAAGCGTGGCTGCCAAGTATCTTTCTGTTTCATTTACTTGATAGTATATTATGATTAAATTTTACTTAATTTATACTTAAAATTACATGAAATTAAGCTTTACTATTGTATTTTAAACTGTTAATAATATTTGTTATATTTATTACTATAAAGTATTACACAGAAAAGTAACGATGTCATAATACTATTTTATTTTTGGACAGCTACTAATAAAAGCGCTAAGCAACGTGGCAACAGTGCATTTTTCGTAGAGGCGTACGTCCGTACTTCGGCAACCTTCGGCCTTCGGCTTTGCTCGACAGATGACACATTCAATATGGCGTTTTAGTTTGAATGTTTCTCGGGTTATTTTTGTGACAATTGTTGTATAAATTTCAGTTTTGTGTAATAAATTTTAATAAATTAAAATGGTAAAGCAGTACCAAGTGTGTAAAGTGACGGATATGATTCCTGGATTATCATTTCACAGTAAGTACAAACTATGCTTGTACAATTCTATCGCCAATAATAAACAAAACATGTCAGCTCATTGTTCAAAAGTAAACATAAATCTTTTGGCAGTGTCTGTCAGCTTATTTCAATTAGAAAATGCACCGTTTTTAATGATGCAAATTGTATTAAAATTTAAAGTAGAATTTAAAGATATAAAAAATAATCTAATATACGGTTCATAAACAGGGCCATAATACCCTTTGGGCTACAGCCCAGGGGCGCCGTAACTTAAGGGGCGCCACGAACGTAAAGATGAGGAATTTTTAAATCACAGCCGACAACTGAGTAAACGAACGTTTCTAAAGTTCTCTGTAAATAGCTAAATTCTTTGTAATAAACCGCCTTAAAATAAAATATAAATTTTTAAAACGAATTTCTTTAAATAAAAGAAAGCGCTAAAGTGCTGACTATTTGACCGAACCGTGGTATTCCTAGGTATTTCGGCGCTCGAATCCGAATCCGGGGTCAGTTTTTCGCTGTCACGTCAGAGAAACGAAATTTTAAGGTCCTTTAGAGGTAAATAGTGATATTTTTAAAAGCGGCCCTGGTACAATTTCTTAAGCGACATATTAACTTGACAGGTATCTGTGTAACTCTTTAGTACTTTTTGGACATTAGGAAAAAGCTCTGTATTTCGCCCAGGGCCAGTCCAGAGCCGGCCCAGGGCCAGCCAGAGGGAGAAAGGCGCCATGGGCGTTCTAACTGGGCAAATTTCGATTTCCCTTGCGAAGACGTTAAATTTTGACGATGCATTTGCTGTACTGCTTACTATTAGTACAGTAAAATTTCCAAGAACTGTTTTTCCATGTACTTTCTAGCCCTGTTAAAATGTTCTACTTGGATTTATCCGCAAGCAAGAACGCATATCCGTCTTTAAAATTCGTCGGGTCAGCCCTGGGCAGCACACGCAGCTTTACCTCGATGTTCAGGCAAGGTTCTGTGTCGACCGTTATTAACTGCAAATGCATGGTCAAAATTAAACGTCTTTGCAGAGAAATCCAAATTTGCCAGTTAGAACACCCATGGTTAGTGATGAGCGAGACCGGTCTTGGTCTTGGCTTGGTCTTGGTCTTGCGCCCAGTCTCTGCAGCAAGACCAAGACTAAGACCAAGACCGAGAGGGTGCAAGACTACGCAAGACCAAGACCGACCTGCAAGACTCTTGCACTTTTGTCACTTTTTTTTAAATTATAATATTCAATTTTTATATTCAATATATAGAGGTATTTCATACAGACATGACAAAAAATGTGTCAAGAACTGCCTAAAAAGGCGATTATTTTATGAGTAACAGGTTTTTTTAATAAAATAATAATTAAATCGATCACTTTGTTTTTTAATAAAATTATCTAAAAACGATAACTAGTAGATTCAGTAACATGTTTCAAAAATAATAAGATTGTGACTCAATGGTCCGACAAAGCTCGATATCCCCAAAACCGTTTACGACAGAGAAAAACTAAGAGTACAAAAGTTATAGAAGCTGAAAATTACTTACCTATTCCTAATGTTTTTTTAAATTAGGTATCTAGGATGCCACTTACTGGATCAAAAATTTCCAAAATCCAGGAAAACATTATTTTGTGCCACACTGAAGAAGTGGCATCATTAGATTGCTCCCTTAAACTAAGATATAAATGTAAAAGTGATGGTTTAATAAAAAATATATTTGTCATACGTACTAATACTTTTTTAATTTTTTACAATTTTAAATTTCACTTCCGGTTTATACGGAAAAGTTAAAACAATGCCAAGAGTATAATGATGACGTCATTTTTGTCAAAACCGAAAATGATATATAAAAAACCATCCACGTCGACATTGTACCTATATGATAGTTCAAGAATTTCCAGCATAATATACAGGGTAGCGATTTTTTTAAATGAATTTTTTGCTATAATTTTTCTATTTTAGGTTTAAAGTTAAAAATAAGAAAGTTTTCTTGAGTGGTAGTAGATTTTTTGGAAAATTCTGAAATACAAAATAATTTTACATTTCACGCCCTTTTTCTATAATTTTTGTATATTCATTGCAGTTACCATTATGAACGGTTTCGGATATATCGATCTTTGTCGCACTATCGAGCCACCTTGTATATGCAGAATGTTTGTAAAGTATTTGTACAAACTTTGTACGGAAAATGTTTGACTAATTTGAACATAGAAAGTTTATTTGAACTGAAAAGCTTCCTAAATACCTTTTTTTTAATTAGAAACCAATGTTTACATATCAGAATCATTTTTATGGAAATTTCACATCTGGTTGAAATAAAAAAAATTCTGCCCTCAGAGTACTCAGTATTGTAATTTTATATGCTTCTTCAAAGAAAATTTAAATATTTCCTATCACTAAAATGAAGCGCTATAAATAAATAAACCCCTACATTTAAAATATCCTTTTTAATCAAATAATTTAAATGTGCATGTAAGGTTAAAATTGGTATATTTTAAAATTTTAAAACAAAAAATATAGTCTCCATCTTTATTTATTTGTAAGTATTAAAAAATATATATTTTATTTAAGATTGCTTAGTTTAAATTATTACTACAAAAAAAGCAAGACCAGCAAGACTCTTGCAGCAAGACCAAGACCAAGACCAAGACCGGGTGGTGCAAGACCAAGACCAAGACCAAGACCTTCTTTGGGCTTGCAAGACCAAGACCAAGACCAGACTTGCAAGACCAAGACCAAGACTAGCCCGGTCTTGGTCTTGGTCTTGCTTTGCTCATCACTACCCATGGTGCCTTTCGCCCTTCTGCGCCGGCCCTGGGCGTGATTCAGAGCTTCTTGCTAATGTCCAAAAAGTACTTAAGAGCTACACAGGTACCAGTCAAGTTAGTAGGTCGCTCGAGAAGTTGTACCCGAGACGCTTTCAAAAATTTCACCATGTTGACCTCTAAATGACCTTAAAATCTCGTTTTCCTGACGTAATGGGAAAAAACTGACCCCGGATTCGGATTCAGGTCGCCGAAATACCTAGGAATACCATAGTCCGGTCAAATAGTCAGGACTTTTCTTTTTGTAAACCTGTGCAGTCAATGGAACGAATTTGCTTTAACTAAAGCGAGAAAGAAGTTTATTATTTAATACATCAATTTACTTTGTGATAATAATTATTATAATAAGTATAGTTATATGTGGATGTTTTTTGTTAAACATATTTTTTGATGTTTATTTCAATATTTTTATTATTATAAATTCTTTTTATATAATTTTTACTAAAAATAAAATGCAGGCTAACGGGAAATTCAATTTACAAAATAATTTTATTTATAACTGCAATAAAATATTAAAAATCATATTTAAGAATTTTAATGCATAGGCCCTAGGGCGTTAATTGGTTTATAGCCCAGGGCGCCAAAATTGATAAGAACGGCAATGTTCATAAACGGTAGGTTTTCAAAGGTATGGTTGTTTTGTCATAAAAACTTTTTGTGTGCTACGTTTTTTTGTAGATTTAAATTAACATTCGAAAAGAAAAATCAATGTTATTAGTAAAAAAGGCACTCTTAGCTGAGAACGATAGATCCAACGGTTTGCGAGAAATTTCTGATTAAAAATTATATTATAATTCTTAAAGAAAATTGTAACTTTTATTCTACTACCTGATTTTAATATGATAAAAAAAACGTTTATAATTAATTTATTAATATTAACACCAGTCCACCTTTTTTTAAGATATTGGGCGATTTAGCTGGCATATTTGCAGTTTTTGTTTTTTTTTTTTATTTCAAGAAGTGCATTTGCTTACACTTGTCGATTATTTGCTTTCTTGCAATTTCCAAAAGCTCTGGCGAACCTAATATGAGGTCTGTTTGTTATTCAGAAATAGTGTACACTATTTTATACCTTTTTTACGTAAATTTTCTAGAAAATGGGACCACTTTTTTCCTGGTCCCGGGGCATAGCGAATTGAGCCTGCTTAGCCCTATTGACCCCTATGAACTGACAGATCGCCTGAAACAGAAAAAAGGAAAACCCCTAAAAACCTAAAACATTTGAATATTAATCTACTTTTCGGTGGCAAGTCGGCCACCGTTGTCGAGATGAAATTAAAAGAAATAAAAATTAAAGCTAAATTTTAAGAAATTTTGGTTAAAAAATTAAGGAAATTCTGAAAGCTTTTTTATCTTGTTGTTTATTTGTTTACTAGTATTTTATAATTTTCAAAAGACATAATAGGTGTTGTTGTGATAATTATTTTTTAAGTTTCCAAAAAATTACTTTAATCAAGCATAGGGTAACTATATTTTTTAAATTAACAGATATTGATGCTACACATTTATCTTTATTTAATAATATAAATACTTTTCCCTATTTTAGTTTTAAGTTTTTGCAAAAATAAAATTCCTTTTACATTTTACAGTTTTTGAGTGAATCTCTTTTAATGTATTATTTTACTTGCTAATCTGAATTTCAGTATATAAATTTTACATTCACAAAGATTATTAATAAAATTTTTTTGTGATTTCGTTTATATTGTATGGTTTCGTTTTTGTTACTTATGGTCTAATAGTGTTTTGTGTTTTAAAGATAGTACGAATATTAAATTTATTACCTATTCGTTAAATTTTATTCATTAACTCAAATATATGGTAAAAATATATTTGTAATAGGTCTATTTTGATTTTGTTTTAAATTTGGTGGTTTAAAAAGCGTTGATTACTATTTTGAATTTTTTGGGTTTTATGAGGGTGTTCTTCTTTTCTGTTTTAGGCGATCTGCCAGTTCATAGGTATCAATAGAACTGAGTAGGCTCACTTCGCCATACCCTGGGACCAGGAAAGAAGTGGTCCCATTTTCTAAACATGAATCTGCCACAAAACTAAAGAACATATTTAGAAAACAGACCTACGATAACCAGCTTGCTCTTTGTAGATATAAATCATTTTTTTCTTTTTTGAACTTACAAAACGTACTTCTCAGAATACGAAACTAATAACAATAAATGCAAATCTGCCATTTATGCATAATATACTAAAAAGTCTATACTTTCATTATTGTTGATAAATTACATTAAACATTAAACAAGGTTTTTTGATCAAATTAAAATCAGACAGTAAAATAAAGTTACAATTTGCGCTAAGATATGCATTAAAATTGAAATTTCTCGCAAACGGTTGGATCAATCGTGTTCAGGTACATACGAAAAAACGATGCACCAAAAAGCTTTTGTGATAAAACACCTTCTACTCTTATGAACCTACCCAATATTAATTTATTTATTGTCATTAAATTCTGCTTAAAATTTAACACAATTTTGAGAAATTTTGTTTAAATTACATTTTTCTAGTAGTTGAAATTATTTAGAAACCATTTTTGTGACCAACCCTGCAACGGGCCGAAACTCGTAAAGTGAAGCATTTCCGGAGCCAAATGATTTAAACTATTAACCAGAATAAAGCCGGAGTCTCATGCGTCCGATTTCCGACGATCCGATTATCCGAAAGTATTTTGATTGGTCAGAACATTTTGGCGCCATTTTTCATCCGAATATTTTAACATTTTATCCGACGTCGGATGGAGTTAGATTAATTTTAATTTTGTACGATGTCGGACAAGGGCGTAGCCAGGATTGTATATAAGGGGGGCAGACAAAGAAAATCCTAGATTATATTGTTTGTATTGATCGTTGATTTTACCATATGAGTTTCACATGAGTAGTGGAGGTGGTAATTAAAAAAAATATATGAAAATCAGAAATAGCTTGAATGAATGCGAGCGGCGTCCGATGAAGGCGCACAACATTGGCTGATCAGTTGCCTCCGCTCTTACCCCCACATCCCGCTCTGCTCCTATGTCTATTTTAGTTAGGGTTCTTTACTACTTTTTTAAAGTTCTTTTGTGTTTTCACAAAACGTTTTATGATTCATTTTTCTATAACAGTAAAAACTACGCTACCCTTGTCGTTATGACATTTTTTAGAGTAAAAAATATTATATAAGAGATCACATCACGTATAGTTGGATTCTACAAGCCAGCCTTCAAACCTGTTAGTTTCTTAGGTCTTATAAGAAGCGTCGCAAGTTATGAAGCTCGTCAGAATCACAGTTTACCAGCGAACGACCTTTCTTCTAAGGGGGGGCAGCTGCCCCTCCCTGCCCGTACCTCGCTACGCCCATGATGTCGGACGTTTTTTTCTGGTCTTCTAACCTTACTTTATTTACTTTGTTGGGGTAATTCCTATTTATATTGAATATTAAAATAAACAGTTATAATTTAAAATCTTTAAAAAATTTTTACCTTAACTAAATTTACCTCATACTCGACAACCACTTCCTCTTCTTCCATTAAATAATATTTTAGTTCCGTTAGGTTATTATTTTCTCTTTTTTTCATTGCAGTTTTACAGGTTGACCTTTAAAATGCTCTTATTTTCTTTTCCTTTGACTGGATATCGGATCTGAAATTCGGATCAATGAGACTGCAAGTTCCACAAAAATTTAAAAATTTCGCGTCGGATGGTAAATCGGACGCATGAGACTCCGGCTTAACTTATTATTGGTTGTCCAACTAAACATATTTGTCCAGAAAACAAAGTCTAAAAAGTGCAAAACCTGCAATTTTTTAAAAGGATTTGCATGAAAATTTGGATAGGCTAACTTACCTCCGCTTTAAAATCTGATTATCATGGTCGGCTTACTCTTTATTTTGGTGAAAACACCTTTATTCTAAAACCTATAAACTATTATTAGGCTACTGATCAAAATTTAACTAAATACGAGTAAGTTAAAAAGTAGTATTTTGTTCTTTGAAACATTCATTTGAAATATTTGCCTAAATCAACCCCTTTAGCGATTTAGAAAATATATACTTAACCCCAAAATTAATATTAACACGTGTTTATGCATGTTTGCTGTTTATTTTTAGGGGTAAACTACCTCTTATTGCAAAAACTTTCATATTAACACTTAAGCCACATAATAAATAGCTTATAAATTGAAACATAAATTTAAATTATTTAAAACATTATTTAATATATTTCAACCCTTGAAAATCAACCCTTATGATTTATTAAAAAAAATTGTTTACCCTAGAAAAATTTACATATTGTCAAAGAGTTGTAATTAAAAAATGTGACTGCTTAAAAGTATTACAAATTTAATTTTGTAATTTTTAATATTAAAATCACCTTTACATTATTACAATGGAAAAAATAGTACAAAACTGCGGATTTTTTTTTAATGCATCGAATCGCTTTTAGAATGCTCCAAAAAATTATTTTTTTAAGCATAACTCCTTTACTTTTTGTGATAAAAAGTTCTTTAAAAACCATTTTGTTGGTTTTTTTAAGAGCTATAAGGTCCTTTATAATAAAACTATTTAAAACCTTTACTTTTTAAAGGACTGAAACAAGGTAGTGCAACGTTTATGTCTCACTTATTTTTTCGTCATAGAGTAAATTAAAAAATAGCAAAATGTTTGTAAGCTACAATTTGATACTTAAGTAATTTTTACGGATTTCCATTAGTTTTCGAGTTATTTTCAAAAAAGTAATTTTTTATTAAAATTCTGAAATTTGATTTTCACTTGCGGTTCAATTTTTTGAAAATTTAGCAATTTAAATCGGTTACAATTTTAGAATGTATTTATGATATATAGATAAAGAAAACTGAAAATGGGCTACGACTCATTTTAATTAGGGTGGTAATTAGGGGGTTGTTTCAAAGATTTTTGCACTTAAAAAATTTTGGTCTAACCGTATTTTAATCATAAATCACTCAAATTTTATGATACAAACCTTTTTTTAAAGAAAGGTCTTTGCAAATGCTTTTAAAAAGTTATTATTAGTTTTTCTCAAAAAAGTCGTAGATTTTGCGTAATTTGTCTTTGAAACTTTGAAATTTTGTGTTTGATGAATAACAACTAACCTTTAACAAACCACAACTTGGTTTGTATTGGTCCCACAGCAATTACAAAAAACCGTTTTATTCGTTTTTATAAAAGCTACAAATTTTTTATTTACAGTTTTATTTGATAAAGTGCACACTTATCGAGTTATTTGCAAAAAACCGATTAAAAACGTTGATTTTATCGACGAAAAACTCCGACTTTTGATCGCAAATAACTCGAAAAGTATGTATTTTACAAAAAAAAATGCATTGAACATTTTTTGTTAAAAAATCTTTTATCTATCGATTCCTGTGATCAAAATATATAAAAAAATTACACCCTTGAGATGGTTTGGCAACCACCCCCAAGATTAAGGCGCCCTTTGGCATGATATATATTTTCATCCTTGGACTATTCCCTACCTACTTTCAAAATTTCAAGTTATTCTATACATTTTGAAAAAATTGCAAGGCAAAATGGCTCGTTTCCTGGACTAATTATGAATCGGATGTTTTTTGTCAGTGCGCTGTTGCTAGATATCTATATTAGAAGAAAACTGTACAGAAAGGTTTATATATTTTATCGTAAAGCTTTAATATTATAATCATTGATACAGGCCTCAGGCTGCCCTAAAGATAAAAAATGACACTTACTGAAAACAATTAGAGCGAATAGACTAAACAAGATAACCGAGTAATTATATCTAAATATATATACTTTGTATTTAAATAATTATTTTTCACATTTACTTAGCTGATAACCAACGGCTTAATTGTATTATGCATTTTTGTTTATCTTTTACTTATAAACGGTAACACTTATATTTTTAAATTAATTAAGCTTATACATTTGGAACGTGCATGATTTTGTTTATGTAACTCATTCAAAACTTTGCTGATTTTATGCAACATAGTGGTGGCCTGATCTTTTATTACTATATTTTGTATTTGTAAAGATAATGGATAACGCGATGTTAAAACAATACTATTCAGTTGTCTTACAAAAATACTAATAAAATACCGGGTGACCATTCGGATATACAGGTCCTGCAGCTCACCTCTCCTCTTATGTAGCTAATTTATTATTCAATTCAAAATTTTGCAGACGTTACGTCTAACCTACGGTGCATTTCAGAAAAATAATTTTGGTTATACAGGGTGTCACAAAAAAGTGTGCCATCACGGTGGTGCATTTTTTTAGATTGAATGCTACGTATATTTTTGCATATTTAGATACCTCTTGCGGTTATCTACCTTTCTTTCAGGAAAGAAAATAAAATCTAAAAAAATCTGTTTTGTACCACTAAATTTAAAAATGGATAACAATACCAAAAGTGCTTGATTATTAGAATTAAACAAGGAACTTATTAGGTAACGTAATATCAGTCATTCAGGTCATGTTTGGTTAATTCGAACTGTACAGGGTGTCCAAAAATATTAAAGCACTTAATTTTTCTTATCTTTAATATAAGTCCCTGTATATTTTTAGGTCGTTATATGCTGACCTAAAAAACAAACATTTTTCTAAATATAACCCTTCCAAAATTCCTAACACATTAAAAGTTATTCGTAAAAAACTCATTTTGGCATCTATTTCAATAGTAATATCATTAAATAAAAATGGTAGGTGGCTATGAAAAATAATTTATTAACATTAAAGTTTCCTAATAATGTTTATAATTACCTAGAAATTTGTAAAGGTTACATAAATGTTAGCCAAAAGGTATTTTAAAGTAAAAATTAGGTTTAATTAACGTTAAAAGGTATTTCTTAAATTAATAACTTACTGGAATTTTTGGAATACGTTAAAATAAGGTTCTGGCAGCTTAATATACTCCAATGTCAATAAATTGATTTTTTTAGCCACTTACCATATTTATTCAATGGTATATTACTATTGAAATAGATGCCAAACTGAGTTTTCAACGAATAACTTTTACTTTTACTTAGAAAAATGTTTATTTTTTAAGCGTGCATCTAACGACCTAAAAATATATAGAGGCTCATATTAAAGATAAGAAAAATAAAGTTCTTTAAAGTTTGAGGAGTTTGACACTAAATTTTGGAATCCCTGTACGGTTTGAATTAACCAAACAGGATCTAAGCAACTGATATTACGTTACTTAATACGTTCCTGGTTTAATTCTAATAATCAAGAACTATTGGTATTTTTATCCATTCTTAAATTCAGTGGTGCAAAACAGTCTTTTTATATTTTATTTTTTTCTCTGAAAATCATTGAATCATGTCAACAAAATTTTAAAGGAAGGTAGATAACCGCAAGAGGTACCTAAATATGCAAGAAATACGGAGCCATCAATCTAAAAAAATGCACCATTGTGACTTCAAATATTGTCGTATTTTTTATGACACCCTGTTTAACCAAAATTATTTTCCTGAAATGCACCGTAAGTTAAAGGTAACGTCTAAAAAGTATGAAAATTTTGAATTGTTAATAGATCAGCTACATGAGACCGAAGGTGAGCTGCAGGTCCCTGTATAAGAGATGATGGCTTCTGACTAGACTAGTATGGTTGTTCAGTTCAAGAATAAGTGCTATAAGTTAAATTAAATAAAACATATATCTTTAATCATTTAAGATAATAATCGTTTATTAAAAAATATCTTTATTTACCGTTTCTATGCAATATTTCGTACAACGTCAATTTTATTAGTCGGGATATTTTACATTCTTTATTTTTATTTTTCTAAGTGATAACGATTTCTGTAAATCCTTCATTATTCTCGCAAAGCCGTCGTATGCAGATTATTGAAGCAAAATCCAAACTGATAAATGTGACAAATATTCGTGGGATTAATTATTGTCACCCGATCAAATGACGTCAAGCCTACTAATACTGACATTTTATCAATACTAAAGAGATTATTAATTATTTTAAAAAACAATTATTGAAAATAATTAATAAAAATTTTAATCAGGTTGTCAACAAATGGTGTTATATTAAATTTTTAGGCGAGCTTTAAGGCTCCTTTTTTCCCCTGGGGCCCCTTTTTTAAAAACGTAACATTTTAAAATGAAAACAAGCTCTTAGTTGGGTACCAAACACTTGAGTAAAAACAAGAGGACTTCCCCCAGATTTGAAAGGTATTCAAGGAAGATCTAACGCCCCAAACCCCGGGTTTTTTTTTTTGCCCTTTTATTTATAAATTGTTGGTTTTTATAATTAAAAAACCCCTTTTTTACAATTCAATCGTCAATACAAAACAGCGCGATTCTTGCGACTGACCCCAAAAAAAAAAAAATTTCGGGACCCCGGGAAACCCAACTTCCAATCTCTTTAAATGTGTTTTTTTTTAAAAATCCCCCAAAAAATTTTTTTTTGTTAATTTTTGGGGGACCTAAAGTCCCCAAAAAACAAAAAAAACCCAAAATTTTTTTGCTTATGCCCTTTTTTCCTCCGCTCGTAACGGATCATACCGAATGGGAAAAATTTTCCGTCTCTTTTGCTTATCTAGTGGGGAAACATATGTACGTACTACTCTGAGCGGTTGAGCAGACGATTTCAGTTATTTGAATATTCACGCCCTTAGGTTCCAGCCTTCTCTCGCCAGGGGGCGGTGTCATTCAAATTTTTTTATTCATGATTACGCGTGCTCAGGGTTGGGTTTGGGGCTTATAAAATGGGGCAAAAATATTTTGTAAGGTAAAATATTTTTTAAAAAATTTCGTTCAAAAAAAAAAAAATTTTTTTTAAAAAAGGTTAAAAAAATATTTACTTCCCCAATTTTTTCAATATTTTATTCATACTTCGTTTTTTTGCTGCTAGATAGGCCCTTTTAAAAACGTTCCTATTACTAATAGTGTGTCTAATACGTTTTTTTAAAAATTCAAAATTTAGATACAGCTTTACAGTAATTAAAATTCAGCTTCAAGAAAAAAAAATGTTCTAAAATTTTTAAAAACCCCAAAATTTTAAAAAATTTTTTTATAAAGTAATTTAATTTAGTCTATTATATTTTGGGAATTTTTTTTCTTACCGGACCAAGGCCGATTTTAGAAATTTTGAAAAACTAGGTTTTTTGGGGCAAATAAAATTTTTTCGGACAATTTTTTTTTTTTAAAATTAAACCCCATTTTGGCCCCAACCTTAAAATGCACAAACTTTTCCTAAAATTCCCCTTTCTTAAAACTGATTATACCAAAAAGGGGAAATTCTATGGAAATACACTTATTATTTTATAAAAAAATTTAATTTCATTTTTCATTTAAAAATATTTTTAAAAAAAAAAAAAAACACAACAAAAATATTTTTTTACTTTTATAAATGTAAAACAAAAATTATCTAGTTTTTTTTAGACAGTTTTTTTTGGTACGCCAGCGACACGCGAAACAATTAAAGGGGCCTTTTTTTTTAAATTTAAGTTATTTTTTTTTTTCGCTTTTTTAAATTTTTAAAAAATAAGCCATTCAATTGTTTCGGGGCCCCTGGCGTACCAACTAAAATTTTAAAACCCCTAAAAAATTTTTTTGACATTTATAAAAAGAAAAAAAAATTTTTGGAAAGTATTTGTTTTCTTTTATTTTTTTAAAAAAAATATTTGTTAAATAAAATTAAATTTTTTATCTTACAAAACTTATTTTTTTCCCCCTCAAAACTGTAATCTTTTAAAAACAAAAAAATTTTTTAGAAAAGTTTGTGCAGTTTTTGAGGTTCCCCCCAAGTGGGGCTTTAAAAACAAAAAAAAAAAAATTATTCGACACTCAACCCCGACTTCAGATTCGTGATCAGCGCCCAAAACCCCCATAAAAAATTTCAATACTGGCCGGGGGCCCCTAATTAAAAAATAACCATATATTTTCAACGCAAACCCCCATTATTTAACTCGTCCCCCCGGCGCCGTTTAGTTTATTTTATATATTATTTTTACGAAACAAACATTTTAATAAGCGTAGCAAAAAAACAAAATTTTTTTATGAAAAAAAACGGAATTTGTAAAGCAAGCCGCGGCAACACGCTTACTTTCGGTTCTGTCCTAACCAAACCCTTTTAAAAAAATCAATATTTTTTTTTCCCCAATTTTGGAAAAGGGGAAAATTCCTTTTTTTGGAATTTTTTGAAAAAAATTTTTGTTCTTGTAATTTGTACTACCTTAAATGGTGATGGGAGGTCCGATACGACGAAAAACTAAAAATAATAGACTATTTTGTCCTTATTCCTTTGTAGCCCTATAACTCTAAATATTGTGATTTGCCCAATTAAATTACTTAATTTGAAGTAATAGCTTTTACCGGACAACAAATGAAAGCATACAAAAGCTTACAGGCTTATAAAAATTATGAATCTGGTCCCCGCACTTGCAATCTTTGTAAAGTAAATCAATTGGAAGCTTTCCTGGTTCTTGGCGGTAAGTTATTTGATAATATTGGAAATATCCCTTAAAACTCTTGTGGTTAAACTTTCCTAAATTTTACACATGTTTTACACAAACTTTTATATATTTACTAGTTATTAATTCGGAATAGTGGAAACACCTAGAAAAACCCCGATTTTTTTAAATAAAACTTTCCTTATTCTTCATTTTTGAATTTTAAAAAGTTTTAAGTAATTTTTTAAATTTTAGTGATTTTCAAAAAAACAATAGTTTGCTTATAAATTGGATTTTTTTAAGTACTAATTTCAATTTTGTGGCACTTAAATTCTTTCCTCATGACATAAGTCGGAACACATTTAGGGCGAATTTAAAACTTAACCACTAATCTGTGTTGTGTATTTCCCCCTAAATCTGTCTTTTAAATTTATTCCGAATAATTATAAAATATTTGGAAAAAATTATCATTTTATATTAAAACCCGCCTTATTTTTAAGTAATTTTTATTTTTTGAAACATTCGTAATTTAACTTTTTTTTAAATATGGGAATAAAAAATTAGGTAATATTATGTCTTTGTTTCCAGGCTGGGCCTCCGGAAAACTTCGGAAAAGCCATTTAAAGTATGGATCAAAATTTTAAATGATGGAAGTGTATCAAATGCCCTGCACTTTATAACTATTGGGAGAAGTTTGTTCTCATTTGCCTCCATATTATTCTATTCTCTGACTCGTCCCAATACCGTAAATAAAAACCAGATGATGGACTTGATCTGGGGAAAAGTGATAATTTTGATTGTGGAATTCGGGGGTTCACTGTAAACGTTTTCCAATTTAATTTTTAATTTGGTTTAATTGATATTTGTAAATCATTTTAAATAAAAAAAATATGACAAATATATGTACATAATTTTAAACTTAAAATATGGTTTTAGTTTTTTTCTCCTTTTTTAAATACCTTATATTTTAATAAAATTTAAAAGCATTAATTATAAATTAGTCCACCATTTTTTAAGTCATTAATTTTAAACCCTATCAAGGTCCTTTTTATAAACGCATATTTACCAACAGCTATGACTAGAATTGTCAACGAAACGGGAAAAAACGTGAGGGTAGTGACAGAACTAAAACTATTACTTTTTTGTATAAAACCCTAACATAATTAAAAAACATTTGGTAAATTTTAACAATTTTCTAACAATAAGGATTCGATCTGTTAGGCATTTCTTTTAGCAGGATCTTAGCGGGCATATGCAAATTTCTTCTGTAGTCACTTCGGCAAAAAATGGGTTTCTCTTTGGAAACTCAAAAATACTTTTCCTTACATATTTTGTATACCTCTTTTGTTTCGCAAATAAGACCCAACCTCAAATTGTTTCCACATTTTGGGAGGCGGTCCGCCCAACGCCGCCCTTTCCTTAATTGGATCCAACGGATCGACTTATCAACGCCGATTCTGTATCAAGCCTTTGATCTCTTCTCATCCCCGAGCGGTTGGTGAATTTCCCTTTCTGGGTGCTATTGTCCTAAATTGAATGTACCCACGGGAACGACTAGAGGTTTGTCACATATGCATCATTTTACTGTCCTACTCCAAAAAACCCAAAACCTGTGTCCGCTCGTTTATACCCCGAGTTCGAAATTGTGGAATTACTTCCAGCCAATTTCGTTTATCATAACCACAATTTCAAGGCTTGTTTAAAAAACAACCTTATTTCCCTAAGGCCCCACGTTACGATATAGTATTTGGATTCAGTCCTCGTGGCGTGCAAAGAGTATAAAAAGCATTTTAATGATGTCGAAAATAAAATTAAAACCATATTTATGATAACTACCGCGACGCTATCTACAAAATACAATTTAAATTAAAAACAAAATTTTTGTGGTATTATCAATGGTTTTGTTGTTAACGGCAACACCCCCCAAATATCCAGGCAGCCACATTCCACCCTTTTTTGTTGAGTTACCTTGAAAATTTACAACCGATTTACGCAAAGAAAAAATAATTGAATTGGGTAGTTAGTCTAGTTAAATATTTAAATAATTCTTTGCAAAAAAATAAAAAAATGGCGTGGTAATAGACAATCGAAGATACATTAAAATTAATTTTATTTAGTACTTTTTTGGAACATTTTTTTCTGTATTACCCTACCGTTTAAAAATTATCAAAACACCTTAAAGAAAAGTGAGAGACTGCTTCGGTCCATGTTTCAGAGTATATCTCGCATTCACAGGATGCACAGAGTCAATTGATCCTTCCAAACCTGCGGATTAACTAAAAAAACCCTAAAAAATTGAAAAAATATATTAGCCTTTTGGTAGGCAGTCGGTTACCAAATACCGATATAAAAAAACCTAAAAATTTGTCATAAATTAAATAATAAATAAAATACTTCTAAAATAAATTTTACATTATTATTTAGATCCACTGATACTAATGCCACACACTTATCTTTATTTAATAATATAAAAGCATTTTTAATAAAGATATTTTAAAGAAGATTACTAGAAGCGTTCAAGTTTGTTCTGGGATTAATTTTAAAAGCATGTTATTACATTTTGGGTTTGTGAAATTTTGTATTTTTCTATATATATGTTTGATGCCCTATTGTGCTTTTTGTTTAAAATACAGTACAAATGTTAAATTTATAACCTAATGGTTAAATTATCTCCAAAAACTTAGGAATGTATGACAAAAATAAATTTGTATTAGGTATATTTTGATTTTGTCTTAAATGATATGGCACACATAACATGGGATTCTGGCTTTTTTAAATTCAAGTATGTTGTTTCTTAGATCAATAGAAACATCTTTTAAATGGGATATTCTTGTGCAGGCCTATAGGGTGGCCCAAAAAATAACTGAGAAGTTGAAGCTTAACCAATATAAACGCATAAAAAGAGTGAATTTTCGTCTAAGTCCAACGGAAACATATTTTTTTATTTTTTTAAATTAAAATAATTTGATTTAAGATTTAACACATACAGGGTGGTCCAGTATTAAATAAATAATATGGATTATGCCAACTAAAACGTTATTATTGTGTTATATATATATATATATATATATATATATATATATATATATATATATATATATATATATATATATATATATATATATATATATATATATATATATATATATATATATTTATATATATATATATATATATATATATATATATATATATATATATATATATATATATATATATATATATATATATATATATATATATATATATATATATACAGGTGTTAAAAAGTTTTTAAATTTTTGCTTTCGTTTTTCTTAATTATTCTTTAAAATGACCTAGCGGTACAAAATTTGGGATCTGGGGGTTTTCTGAGGCGAGAAATTTTAAATTCGTCCACGCTTTTGATGTTGCTAGTAGAGGGCGCCAGCTTTACCTCCTTGTTTTAGATGTCGTAACTTTTTTTAAACTTAGAATATTGACCTGTTTATTAAAGAATAAGTTACTATAAATCCATCTGCATAAAAAAGTATACTTTATTTAATCTCTAGGAGCAGCGGTTCTCGAGATAACCACACTTTAAAGGATCCCACAATTTTTTTATGGAAACTGGAATTTTGGCCAATTGCTTTCAAACTTTGCATAGTGATAATTCTTAACACGGTGATCAAAGGTCTTTCAGGGCCAAAGCCGAAAACGCCTCCAACCCCCTAAAATCACCTCAAGGTCCCCAATTCCCCAGTGACTTATTAAGCATTTTTAGGGCCACACGTTTATATGAACTTTTCGACTTAAAATCGATCCCAGGAATGCCTCCTTAAATTATGACATACCATTAAGTAACACCCTGTAATATATATATATATATATATATATATATATATATATATATATATATATATATATATATATATATATATATATATATATATATATATATATATATATATATATATATATATATATATATATATATATATATATATATATATATATATATTTCACAATTTATTAAGGTAAATTTAAGTTAAAATATTTTGGTTTATTGTCCCAAATATACAGGGATATTTAGAATGAAACATTTTTTTGTGGTTTGTTCCTACAAGATATTTTGTGCCATGTAAAGGGGTACATAGTTTGTAAATCTGCACATTTTTCTGGCAATTTTTTAGCAGAGGCATAATAAAATTAAGCTACCCATAACTAGAACAATTTTTGTTTCACCTACAGGGTGAAGTATCTAGGTGGTTTTATTCACCATGTTTCCTGGATTTGCGTATATTTATAGGATAAATCGTTTAAAAAATGTTTGCCGCGCAAAAAATTGCTGGTGTAAAATTACTTATTAATAATTTAATATTGTTCATTAAGTTATTTATAAACTTATATCATTATTAGCTTTAAAATTAGTAAATTATATCATCTTTAATTTTGTCTCTTAAAGTATACCTATATTTTTATGTTTGAAGGATCTTCAATAATCTAAACACCCATTATTATGATTTCTCTGTAGATGTGGGTCTGTAATATAAGTAGGCCATGGCGACTATTATAAAAACTGCGTTTAATCTTATATGTTTTATAATTTTTTTATAACTATGTAGAAAACCGTTTAAATTGTTAGAATAATGTAAGATTTTAAAACTATTTACCTATTTATGTCATGTATTTAGGTAATGCAGGGAACAAACCTTATTTGTTTCTGAATAAACCTGTGGGATAATAAACGAAATTATTTTAATTTAAATTCCCCCAATTAAATTTGCCTTGGCGTTAAATCGTAAGCCACCTTATTTTATGCTTTTGGTAACTTAAACTTAAACCTTCGGTAAATGTATGTATGTCTACATCATTTACATCACCAGGTATGTTAGCAAGGAGATTACTTGCTTAATTAGCTCGCTTTTTTGCTTGGAGCACAAGAAACTGAGAAAAAAGTAAAAATTCTGAAAATATATACAAATATGTCATAAAATTAACATATTACTTGGCATAAACATGTTTACTTCTTTGATACTAAAGCACCCTGTATGTGTTGAATAGCAAATCACATTTTGTTACCTCTAAGCAAGTATGTAAAATATTTTTTGTTGGATTTAGGTAATAAGTCGGACTTTTTAGGCGTTTAAATTGGTATTAAAGAACAGGACAGGTTTAACTTCTCAGTTAATTTTTTGGGCCACCCTATAGGCCTGCACAAGAATGTCCAATTTAAAAGATGTTCTCATTGACCTAAAGAACAACATACTTAAAAAAAAAAAACGTTTGATAGCCAGAATTCCATGTTATGTGTGCCATATCATTTGGTAATTCAAATTTAAGAAAGCAAATATTTTTAAAAACTTTGATAACTATTTTAAACTAAAATGTCTTTTAAAAATTGAAAAGTCCTTGTTGGGTACCCCCAAAAACTGTGACCGCTTCGGTTCTGGTCCTGGCCTCTAAGAACTGGCAGATCGCCTGAAACAAACTAAAGAAAAACCCCTTTTTAAAACAATAATAGGGTTTTCCCCCTTTTTGGGTTTTGGAAAAATTT
>JAHBCN010013891.1:0-23650 GCA_019359885.1 Listronotus oregonensis
TTTTGATCCCTCCATGTATGAAAACCGTTGAACATCTTGAACAGTTGTCACCAAGGGTTTTGGAAACCAAGGAATTGAAGAAGCCACAACGACATGGACACTTGAAGTTTTGGAAAACAAGGACGAGCCTACGTTTTTTTAAAAGCGATAGGGTCAGAAACGGCTGTAGAATGGCAAGCAGTTGCAGGAAGAAATAAACCTTGAATAAAAACAAAAACATGGTTATTAGTAGAACGTCCAGAAAATACAAAAATCATAGGCAACAAATGGGTTTAAAATTAAAACCAAATGAAGATGGCTCCAGCTACCGTTCAAAGCGCGGCTAGTTATGGGGGTTTTCTGCAAAAAAAGGTGTTGATTACTCAGAGACCTTTACCCCAACCCCGCTATGAAAGGATTCGTGCATTGTTTTCGCAGCACGTGAACACCTTCATATTCGCCAGTTTGACATAAAGACTGCATTTTTTATGGTTTTTTAAAAAAAGGGGGTGTAGATATATTTTGAACAGCCAGAAGGATTTGAGGATGATACTTCACGTTTAAACTTGTAAAAAGCCTGTATGGATTAAACGGTACGCTGCTGGAATCAATGTCACCCCCCTACTTCACTACAAGCCGTGAACAACCACTTGGCAACGCCAAAACCCAAGAGATTCAGATGGTTTCCCTCGAGCGCGATGAGCGTAATCGGGTATCGAGGCGCATTTTTTAAATTCTTTAAAACTAATTCAAAGATCGGTAAATAGTATTTTTTCCATTAAAATAATTAAATCAGTATAAAAATTTAAAAAAAAATACATATATTTATATAATATTTAAACTCTAAAACAAAAATTTTTGTAGGTAAGGGAAAAGAACATGATGCTGTTGAAAAGGAAACAGTGTAATTTAACATTTAGTTAGTAATTGTTTTTTTTAGTTTTTTTTTATTTTTAAATGTGTCAGTTTTTTTTTTTTGTTTTTTGACTCACCTTTTTCCCCGATTTTTCTGGGCATTTTTGTTATTTCTTTTTTTAACATAATTATTTAAAAGAATGTTTGAAAATATAGAGCACATCATAATGAACTTTTTTTTGTTCTCGTTACCACAAATACATTGCGAGCATAAATCATTGTCTAGTGCTTAAATTAGTTAGATAAAAAGGATAGCGATTTTCCTTTTTTTAGGAAGTCACTCTCAGTATCAGGGTCATTAAAATTTTCTCAAAAATCGCGCACATATGGAACAGAACGTCTTTAACAATTTCTGTGGAAAACCTTTAAACCGCCAGTTGTAGACAATCAAAGTATTCGTCGTCAATTAGGTTTCCTTATCAACAAGAAAAGAAACACAGATGTTACAATTATTATTTTTTTTACAATTTTGGGGCAGCATAACCGGCTATATAAATTTGTCCGATTTGTCAATTTCATATTCATTTAGGTATTCAGTTTCAAGAAAAACAAAAATTTTTCATGTAATTATTTTGAGGTATTCCCCAATCAAGATCATTTTCCTGGATACAGCTGTCTCCCTGTTTTTTAATCTCAGCTAAAAAAATTACCATCAGCAGCGCTTCAAATATATGTTTGAGTCAATTTTTTTCTCAGCATTTAAAATATCAAAAAAGTAACATTAAAATTACAACCCCGAAAGTCTGTATTTACCAAATCTTTTTTTAACTTTTCAGTATAAATTTACCTGGTAAAATATACGACAAATCAAATTTTGAAAATAAATAGTCAATTTTTCCCCAAAAAAACAAGTACTATGGCAAAGTGCAGAATAGGTGCGTTTGTAAGGCGACCATTATTGCAATTTATGCCGTTTAAGGATTTTTGGGAAACGGGCTTTTTTGAAAGAATGTGGTAAATTTTTGGAAAAAAAATAGGCCTCTTTCTTTAGTCTAGTTTTGGTAGGTACCTTTGCATTGACCCATCTGGCAAGCGATAATCATCCTTCAATAATGTCACTTTCTACAAAAAACTTAGCGCAAACCACAGAATATTTTGAGGGTGACCATGACTGTCTAGGAAATTCCAAGCCAAGGGTTTAAGGTTTTCTCCTTTGGAAGGTGAAAACAGATACAGCTGGTTCTCCTGCATCAAAAAGTTTTTTAAAATTTGGGCACCCCCGGCAACAACAAGGACTTGGGGAAAATAATAATAATAACAGTAACTAAATAGTATCTAATAAGCAGGCACCAAGTACCTATGCAACGCAATAACAAAAACAAAACGAACAAAAATTCCAAAATGTTTAAGTACTTACGGTAATTTCCAATGCTAATATTTTTACTGTTTTAAAAAAAACTAAAAAAAAAACCCTTAAAATTAAAGCCAAACACGAATCATTAAAACACACTTTCAATTTTAATTATTTTTTTTAAAAAAACCACCACAAAAGTCAAGTTCATTTGCCGCCATTTACTTTAATCTTTTTAAAACCCCGGACATTGCACCCGCAGTATTCTTGTTTTTACGCAATGTTTGCGGAAAAAACTGTCCCGGTCCTCACAAATTTCACACGTAAGACCTTTTACAGGTTTTTTCTTTATCTTAACAATATTTTCTTTCAAAAAAAATTTATTTATTCACAATAACACAACAAGAAAAAGGCATTCAACGTAAATCATATGACTAAACGTGTGTCGCTAGATCTCAAGGCATAGTTGCCAATTTCCTTGTTCACGGCTTGTAGTGAAGTAGGGCTTTCAAGTTTTACAAATTTTTATCAAATTTGGAAAAAAAAAGAAAATGGATCCGTGTTTGTTTGTTTGTCAAAAGTCACATAAAATCTTTGTTGTGATCTATGTTGATGATGGATTAGTTTTTACGACTTGAAGCTGATGCTGATAAGTTTCTGATGCAACTAACCCAAAAGTTTAAAGCAGTGACAACAAATAATATAAAAACGTTTTTTGGAAAGGAAAATTTTTTTCAAATGATGGATCTATTTTCTTAAACCAGAGTAGTTATGTTGATAAAATATTAAAGGATTTAATATGCAAGAAAGTAAACCTGTTTCAACACCAATTGATGTTGGTTGGTGTAAAGGTACTACATGTAATTGTGTTAAACATGTCCCTTTTTATAGAGAAGCTGTGGAAGTCTTATGTATCTGCAAATTATAACACGTCCTGATATATTTTTTGCCGTAAATATAGTAGCAAAAATTTAGACAATCCCACACAAGCACACTGGATGTTGGTAAACGAATTTTTCGTTATCTACAAGGTACAAAAACTTTTTCCCCCGTTGTATCAAACGAGTGGAGAATTGGGAGGTCTATAGCGACGCAGATTATGCAGGCGCTGTTCAATCAAGAAAATCAATTTTGGAATCCTCTGCAAGTTTGGAAGTGCAGCAGTCATCTGGAAGACCAGGAAACAACAGTGCGTCGCGTTATCCACGACCGAAGCAGAGTTTGTGAGTGCTGCGTGCGCTACTAAAGAAGGTATATGGTTGTCACGTGTTTAAGTGAACTAGGTATACCTTGTGAAAAATTTGATCTAAAAATTGACAACCAAAGTGCTTTTAAAAAATCATAAAAACCCCGAGTTCCATGATAGATCTAAGCATATTGATGTGAAATATAACTATGTAAGAGATTTATATAAGAAAGATAAGATTAATGTCATGTATGTTCCAAGTAATTTTTTCAATGTGCTGACATTTTTACAAACCCTTTTATCACGTCAATGTTTTGTTAATATGCGTGAAATGTTAGGAATTAAATGTCTGGTTAGTTTTGTTTGTAAGAAATTTAGCTTTAGGGAAGTGTTGAGTTATTATAATTTTTATTTACTGTTCATATGAAAGCTAAATTCTTTTCTAATCTGTAACCTGTTTTTCTTGCCGCCGTGCAATGTTTATGTTTTGGGAATTGAATATCGATCCGTTTTTTATTGCATTCCTGGCGGGTTCTATGTTTGGGTATTTTTATTAGTTAAAGTAGTCTTGAATAAACCTTTTAAGTAGACGGTACGGAGTTTTATTTTTGCGGTAAGAAAAACGATATCACGAATAGTTTGGTAAAAGGGAGCTCTTTCCCGTCGACCAATCTGCACACGAAGCGAGAGAGAAAAGTTGTAGACTTATCGGGCTTCTTACCTTGCATTACTTCGTACGGCGTCGGCGGACGAGGCAGCTGCTTTTACAAGGTACATAATGTAGAGATCGAACGCTGTAAGAACAACACCGATACGTCACGGTCTCATATGGCAAACCCGTATAAAACCGTGACGCATCGGTGTTGTTCTAACAGCGTTCGATCTCTACAGGTTTAATAGCGCATGAGCACTTGTGATTTCCAAAGCTTGTAATCTTCAAGGATATTTCTTATTTTTATTTTATTTGACCCTAAAATTGCACTTAATTAAGATGGCGCTGGTGTTCTCAAGGACCGTTTGTAAACTAATAACCTCGTTTTTTTAAACTTCACTATATATATTGTGGTCAAGGACATTGGTTCTCATTGGCTCACACCATACCCTTCGCTACATCAGCGCCTCTTTATTTTGTTCGATTCTGGGGCCACCTTTTGAGCCAAACTGTCATAATTGATGGCGCTCGTTTATCTCTCTACCCTCCATAGTCTTTTGTACGTATAAACTATAGATTGCAGAGATAAGGATCACCCTCTCTTATGGCCGTTGTGCTCAAAAAGTGGTCCTAGCACAAGGGTGGTAAACTTAACAAGAAGTGCTCGATTTATACTATTTGTCGGCAGATAAGGTTATGTTTGTGACTTCACCGGATTGCCCAGAAGGTAGATTTATTTTATTAATTTTTGTTAAATATTCAACTTTTAAAAACTAATTTGGATTTACATCTACTATTAGATCCGTATTGTATACCACTTGATAAAATTAGGACTTTATACTACTTGTAAACAAAACAATAGGGCAAACGGATTACGTCACAAATATCGAATTGACATTTAAATCGTCGTATATGGGCTTGAATGGGATCCAGCACTTCTTGTTAAGTTTACCACCCTTGGCCCCAGCATTGCATTCACTAGGAAGCGCCGGTGTAGCTCAGGGAACCAATGACCTTGACCCCAATATATAAAGTAAAGATAGTCTCGAAAGTTGCCTCCTCTCCGATTTTGACCAAATTTTGTATACGGGGGTTTTTTGGGGCGGTGATTACAAATCTGAAAACATATTTTTTCGGGGTTTCGTTTTCAAGATATTCATCATCAAAGTTGAAAATCAAACTAACCTTATTTACACTATTCCTCCTTCTTTTTGCACAGAATTCTTTATTTTTACATTACATTAGCACCCAATATTTCACAAACACCTTTTAAAAACTTGTTTTTATATTTATTTTACACCTTTCTTCCATTTAATTGCAAACATCCACTTTCACACGCCAACGTGGCCGCATCCCTATATACACTAGTTATTTTGTAAGCAATTTAATGGAAAAAAGGTGTAAAATAAATAAAAATACAAGGTTTTAAAAGATGTTTATAAAATATTGTGTGCCACTTTAGTGTAAAAATCAAGAATTGTGTACAAAAAGAAGGAAGAATTTAGTGAAAATGAGGTCAGTTTGATTTTCAACTTCGTTGATGAATATCTCGAAAACCAAACGTTGCCGAAAAAATATTTTTTTCAGATTCACCATCAGCGCCCCAAAAAACCCCCGAATATCAAATTTGGTCAAAATCGGAGAGGAAGCAACTTTCGAGACAACTACCCAAAGTCCTTGTCTATGGATATATAGATTATCTATAGACAAGGATAAAGTGGAGTTTAAAAACGGCCCTCTGAAACACAATGCCATCTTAATTTATTGCAATTTGAGGGCCATTTTTGTAACACAGAGTGAGTGATCCTTGCCTCTAAAATCCATGTTATTAAACCATTGAGTTCGTTGTATTAAACTTTTACTTTATTTTTTGGTAATAATCATTAGTTTTATTCTTCTTGGGTTATTCGATTAAATTTAAAATTTTAAATTAATAAATCAAAACATTGCTTTGATTGACGTTCCGGTTTATTCTTTATAAAACCTTATCAGAATCTTTTGTTTTCCACAAACTATACTTTTTAAAAAACTTAATATTTAGACCAGAACTACTTTTTTGCTGTAACACTTTACATTTTAAAACTTTAAGATGAAATAATAAAAAATAAATTGTATTTATTCTTATCCGCGTTTGTCACCCGAGCGAAGCGAGTTGAAATGACATATTTTCTTCCCGCGGTGCGCATGCTTCTTTTTACCACACCTGCGTGGAAATTAACAAAATAACTAATAAATTAAAAAATTCGTCCATCACATAAAAAACGACTTACCTGGTATACACTTTTTTTGCATACATCGCTATAGAAATTAGCGATGGGTCGTATGACAATGAGTCGATGAGTCGTTTATAAGGACGACTTTGGGACGACTCTGTGAAGTGAGCGGTGAACGAACGACTTGGTTTTGCTAAAATGCCAATGGCGTTCAAATCGCCATTACTGGCATTACGTATTATTGCTCGGCGACGAAATACGAATACGGGGTTGATACATTTACGGCTCAGGGTCAGTAGTACGATAAGAAAATTGGATACTGGGGCCTGATTCTGTAAGCAAATTTTTTGACATTCCTTTTCCTTATCTCTTTCAAAACAGTGACAAACTTATAAGTTACCTTTAAGAGCAACAAGGACATGTGATCCCTATTTTGACATTCTCTTTCCTTATATTTTTACAGAATCCCAGCTCTGGATACTGCTCTGTTTACGGCGCTGCTGCAAGGCAGCTCTCCCCGTTGCAGACATACGTTTTTGTCAATGTGAGCCTTCCCGAGCTTTGTAGGTAAAACTTCTGGATCGTCGGGCTCTGTAACCCCCCAGAAATTCCGAACTTTTTCAAAACTTGAATTCTTAACAAAAAAAATTATCGATGCACCGTTTTCTGTCAGTACTGCCCCTCCCTGCTGAGCGCGCAACCATCTTCCGCCATTAGGAAAATACCTCGTGCATGGGGCCCTCAGAAAGGAACAGGTATAGGAATCTTCGTTCACAGCGCTTAGCCCCAGAAGAAAGACTCCATCGTTTGGCTTGAGTTTCTCCTTGATCCCCGATGGCAAAAGCTGTTGATACAGCACCTTCAGCCGCCTTCTCGGAAAAAACTATGTAGTTTTTTTATCGCGAGCACTTCACTGATCGGGGGATCAAACAGGAACTGATAAGAAAATTGCATTATTATTACGAATTCCGCAACATCGCATGTCGCGGCGTGATGTGTGTTGCATATATGTGGGGTAAGGAGTCATTTAGCCAATAAAAGCGAAGAGCCTGCCGCGCTGCGATGCGATACAGCGCGTTCGTATGAACAAGGTGTTATCGTTCAAAAGAACGGCTCAAGTGTATAGAGCTGAACGAATTAAGCGCGCTCAATGAAATTGAAGAAATTTGTCATTTATTTTTTATTCCGCATTTGATTTTCCGAACTTCAATTTCGCGTCCGGTTTTCCTTGCCCATTTTGAGTGTTTTCGAGTTATTTTCGTACGGTTTTCGGCGAAAAAGTCTTTAATAATTTGCGTCAAATGTGGAATTTCTGATTGGTGAGCAATTTTGGACTTATCGCAGCTGCTAGTGCATTGAATCATTAATGAAATTATTTTTACCCGAGTCAAAATAAGGCAATTTCTTTCGTGAAAAGAGGAAAAAATTCGAACTTTCCACGCAGGTGTGGTAAAAAAATTTAATTATTGAGTAATTTAAAAAAACAAATTTATGGGGTGTTGGAAAAATACGGCGAAATTTCGCGATCAACAGATGGCGCTCTAGTTGGCAATATGGCTGCCAAATATGAAGGGCAACGAGATGGGGAGGTAGAGAGCACGAAGTTATAACCAGGAGTCCGAACGGTATAGGCTTTTTAACGAAATTTGTGTACACCATGAATTAGCGCTTAATGCGCTGGATCCATCGATGCAATTAAAACCTTGCCCAAACTTTACTTCATATATTGCGGTCGTCATTGGTTCTCATTGGTTCACTTCGCTATAGCTGGCTACACCAGCGCCTCCTATTTAATGCAATTCTGGGGCCATTTTTTGAGCAAAACAGCCATAAGAGATGATGCTTCTTTACCTCTCTAACCTCCATAGTGTACACGAAGTATGGGCAGAACTTTTGTCGGCAGTCTACTTTTTGGGAAGTACTCAATTAAAGTGGTGCGCGGGAAGTATTATATCTGTTTCTTGGACGTTAATAAATAGAAATATATGATTGATAAACAAAATGAAAAGTCTATAGTTCATAGTCTATAATATGTACGGTCTGTTTGTTATCCGGACATAGAGTACTCTATTTTACACTTTTTTGCCAATAAACCGTTTGTTATCGTCAGTGTAATTTAGGACTAGATGTTTGGTGTAAATTCTGGTGTAAACTAGTTTTTATTTAATTACCCAACTCTCGAAGTAGTGAAATTAGATGCATTTTTATTACAAGACTTATTAAAGTTGTTTGGTTACAAACATAACCATAAAGCCATTTTTAATGAATGTTCATTCGAAATCACAAATTCAGACGTCACTATTGAAGAGTTTATGTGGTTGGAAGCTACTTTTTTATTATATAACTTAATTGCCACCTGCTCATTGATAATACCATAAGAAATTGAAAAAAATACTTTTTGAAGTTTACAAACGCCTTTTATCACTGACAATGAGGGCTTTTTAATTAAAGTTCTACAAACTGATTTAAAAACAAAACTTGTTATTCTTCTTGTTCTAAATCTAAACCAGATATTGGATTTTGATTGTTTTTCCTTTTTTTAAATGATCAGTGGTATTTCTTGGTCAGAAATTTCCATTTTCAGAGATTTTGCCAAGACAAGCAACTCTTCGTATAACTTGGTACATAGATCTGAAGATCTGGGTTGTACCAAGAATCCAAACTTAATGGCAAATCCTGGGGATTAGTAGATTCCATTTCCGATGCACTATTCTGCAAAACGCAGGAGAAATGCCAGTGTCTTGTAGCTTGCGCAAAAGATCACACATTTCATCCCTGTCCATAGTTGAACCACTAGATATTGATAAAGATGTTGATGGTTTCGATTTCTTGTACCAATCCATTTCACTTGGTCGCAACATGTTTACATTTTTCATTGGTGGGACTGACCACGTGGCAAGTTGCAAAGTACAGGCCTGGTTTTCATCTACAGTATTGGGACGAGCCAGTAAATAAAATAATATGGTGGCAACATGTGAACAAACTTCTCCCAAACCAGCCGTATAAGTACTCGTACAGTGTGCACTTGATACAGAGGTCAATCATTTAAAATTATAATCCATACTTCAAGTGGCTTTTCCATAGTGAGCGCGAACCTGAAAAAAAGACATAATATTACTAAATAATAATAATAATAATAATAATACTTTATTTAAAAAAGCAATGTAATGTAAGTAATGCAAACTGCTTTATTTTGCGACCATTTTTTTTTTGTAAAAAGTGGTTCTTGTTTTAATTTGTTTGTTATTATCTAGATCTTGTTCTTTACCCACTCACACTTATAAATAAAACATAAAACCCATTATCCCATACCTTCCATCCTACTAAATTAATAACGATCCATTGCAGTGCCTTTTTGGTCAGCTAGTTTTAAAAATCACGATGAGTCACTTTTAAAATTGCGTTGGCGGACTTAACGCTTTTTTTGCTTCAATAACAGGTCAACAGAAAAATACCAAAACAGATGGCGTAAGCTCCTAATTTAAAATAAATTCTTTTTATAGTAATTTTATCATATTGTATTAATATGTACAAATAAGTTTTTATGTTTTATTTCGCCTTGGTTTCTTGGCGTAAAGAAACGCCGCGCCGCGCCGTATTAAAACATCATTAAATCAAGTGATTACTTCTGAGGAACAAGAAGCAACGTCAAAGACAAGTAGTTAGATAATGAAAAAATAGTATTGTCAACATGTTTAAAAACGTGTTAATTGGAGATGAACCTCCTTAAAATATGAGCGATAGCTCATTGGATTTGGAATGATTTCTAGAAAAGTTTATTTGAAGGATTTTTCAGCACGCAAAAAATTGCAAAAGGTATTAACAAATTAATTTGAAAATTTTGAACCTACTCTTTCCAACCAAGTAGAAGCTTTTATTTACAATCATCTCCATGGAAACGACAAAAATTTCCGGAAATATTCATCCACTAGCACTTCCGGCGAAATTACACTGGAAATTTCCCTGTCACATTTGAAACGTCAAAAATTCAAAATAATAACGCGGGAATAACAGTGCCTTATTTATGTAGAATTATTACCATTTTTTTACTTAAAAAAGCATATTAATGTGAATATTTTTTGCTTATAAAAATAAAAATTTATGCAAATTTGATTTGTCAAATGTTTAAAAAATTATTTATTACATTAATACTAAACAAGAAATTTAATAACAAATGTTTGTAACTTCAAATTCTAACAAAAAGTTTTCTCGTTTTAATGGAGAATAAATAGGACTTAAAACTGAAATTTGCTCGGAATATTGTAAATGTCTATGTTTAGTAAAATATATAAAATATTTAGACCCAAGTTTATTTAATTTGAATTTAGATATTTTATTAAATTTACTTGAAGATTTTACTAGATATTCTTGGATTCTTGTAAACAGTTTTTCATCCGTGGTTTCTTCGTAGTTAAGATCTTCAATGCATTTTGATAAATAGGGGAAACTGACGATGGTATTTTTTAATGTCTGAATATTCTTTGCACAAACTACACAATCCGTATTTTGTTAAGTCTTAAGCCATTTTTATACTATACACTAGGTATACTTTTTCTGTTGTCGATTCAGTTTTTTAATAATTTGATAGTACCTAATAATCTATTTTTTACGTAGTTGACATTTTGTAAGTCTAGCGGCCATTACTACGTTCTTTTTACATTTCATGGCCGCCTAGACGTTTTTAACGCATCAGTGAAACAAGACAAAATAGGGCTTACTTCAGACTAATAATCAAAATTAACTGATGTTCCACTAATATTAGTAGATTAAAGTTAATAAAAGATGGAAATATAAGATGCCTTTAAATTATTTATAAAGATTCTATGCAACTAAGTTAGAAATTTGCATTTTATTTTACTAAGAAAAAAGCTTCATTTTGTTAAGCATAAAATCTTGAAGTAGGGTACTTAAAAGTCATAATTATCAAAAGTAAATGATGTTCCACTAATATTAGTAGATTAAAGTTGATAAAAGATGGAAATATAACATGTCTTTAAGTTATTTATAAAGGTTATATGTAACTAAAGTTAGGAATTTGCATTTTAATTTACTAAGAAAAAAGCTTCATTTTGTTAAGCATAAAATCTTGAAGTAGAATTTATATTTTTATTCGAAATTTATACTGGGTTCAAAATTTTCTTACCAAATATCCCACGAGCTTAAATTACATCGGAATTTTTCTCGGTCACGAATATTTTAAGAAAATTACCCTCCCGCTTCGCGACTCGGGTAATTTTCAAAATATTCGTGACCTCAAAAAAATTTCCGGTAATAATTTATGCACTAGGGATATTATAAGTGAAAATTTTCGTGTTTTGGTAATCACTCCGAAACCATTTATGATTTAAAAATTTTAAAATAATAGACGGAGAGCTAGAGCCGAAAAATCATCGTTATCAGTAATATAGCGTTTCTTCCGAAAAACATTTTTCCAGCGTAGGCTGACAGGGGGTAGCAATAAGGGGTGGAAGTGCAAAATTTTCGGGAAAAAAATAGTCATCGATAATATGTCAAGGGCGCGGCCATACCTATATGCGGCCCTAAAGTGCTTTATAAAGTTTTTGCTTTTCAAAGCCCGTTTTATTTATACTTAATAGGACCCCGTTACAAAAGTTTTTAAAAGTCCTTTATTTTGTTTATTATAATTTTTTTAAATTAACAAAAAGTGAAAGGAAATAAGAACTTTCCTAGTTGAAGAAAACTTTATTCGACTAAACTGGAAAAAATACATAAAATAAATAATGGATATTCCAGTAAGTTTATAATTTTATTTTTCTGTGATTATTATTAATTATTTCCAGTGGCGGCTCGTGGTCAATCTTTCGGGGAGGTCATTAGTAAAATTTCAAATGCATATGGCTTAACTGATTTTTAGTTAAAAAACAAGAACAAGAAAGAAAAGATAAAAAATAAATGATTTAGCAAGATTATTTTATTTAAAAAATTATATGTCTATTTAGTAAGAAACATAACAATATAACAAAAAATTGCATCGACATCTGTTTAAACAGAAAAATTGCACAACATATTCTAAAAAAATCTCACACCCGACAGTAAGTAATACCGCAATGTCAGGTATGACGGCAACTTAGAGGTTAAAAATAAGCATATTTATATGATAAAAAATATATAATTACTAAACTTACCTAAATAGTCATAAATATTAGCTTAATCCTTTTGTCTTTGGCACTTGCAAAAATGATTGATTACTTCTTTCATGGTAATTTACAATATTATTTATAAATCCTTTTTAATACTTAACATGGCCAATGGACCAGACATAAGATTCATAGGAGTCCTGGTACACCTTATTGAGAGCCCCAGGGTTTATCTTATCGGACAGCCCTCAAGTATACCTTAATGATTTTAAATGCATTTTACGCGAAACCGCTAGTCCTATTAATAAAGATAAAGTATACCTTTTATCCATAGAAAACTGGGGGAATCTACCAGCAAGGTCAAATATTAAATAAT
Source organism: Listronotus oregonensis (assembly GCA_019359885.1). Lineage (NCBI taxonomy): Eukaryota > Metazoa > Arthropoda > Insecta > Coleoptera > Curculionidae > Listronotus > Listronotus oregonensis. The sequence continues at coordinate 12,711 of JAHBCN010013891.1, forward strand.
ATGGCAACACTGCAAAAATTTTGAAGTTTCTTATAAATTTAATAGTCCGACCTGGTATCTTTCATGTTTTCGGGGCATGTTTATAGCAGCTAATGCAAGACAATTATTAGCAGAATTAATCAACAAAAATTCCAGATCAAAGCCGTTCAAAAGTTATTAATAAAAAATCGATTTTCAATTGTTACCTCTAAGAGCTAATAGCTCGGTAAAGAAGGGCCATAGAGCAAAAAGTTATATGAAGTTGTTACCTTATTTTGATCCAATCTACATGATCCTAAACTTTGGACCATACCTTTTGGGACACCCTGTATAATCCGTTCTATAATAACCGTATAACAAACAAACACCTTGAAAAATGCGTAATTTTTCTCTTCGCGACTGTTGACCCAGATCATGCGAATACATTGCTTCGGAAAGCAGCCAAAATCGCCCAATCGTAAATTAGATCGGGAAAACTCGGCTTGGCTCCGTTTAAAACAATGCGGTCAATAAAGGCAGGCAGCCCGGTTTTTGGCCAACAAACGAAACCACCGATCTGGAGATCGCTGTGCGAAGCTTGTGGGATCTAGTAATCGATCAACGAGTTTATATGCTTAGAATAATAAAGGAAAATTTAAAAGATTGAAAAAAAGTTTTTTTCATTTATATCATTATTATGTTTTTGTTTGGAAATATTAGTCAAACATATTGGAAGGTCATTGACCAAATGACCCAATGGAGGAGCCGCCACTGATTATATCATTATTTTATTTAATTATTATATTACTTAAATATATCCCAGATGCTATTGACCCCAAGCGGAACATTTTGGTAAAAAAAAATCATTTTGGGATTTGCGAAAAAAAAGTTGATTTTTTTACCGTCCTCCTCCCTAGAGAAATTCTAAGTTTTGAAATCAAATCCTCCATTTGTATTTTTTTTTGTGAATTTGATCCAATTTTATCGTTAACTTCCAAGTTACGCGAAAATATCTGCATTTTATATTCAAATTCATAAATCTAAAGGTCAGTAAGTTGACAACATTATTAAACTTTTTTTTTAAATAAATAATTAATTTTAAAACATAAATAAACTATGCACTTAACCCGTTTTACTTTGCAACAACTTTGTTTAGAAGGTGAATCTTGTTTTATTTTGTTTGTTTTTATATATCTTATTGCTATACCTGACTAATTCTTATGAATAAAACATAATCTTTATTATGTCTTTTACTATAACGTTGGTGCATGCAATGACTTAAGTATAGTCTGTCTTAAAGTATATTGTTATGGCTTTTGACGGACCATACCCCAATAAACCTTTAACGATTTTATTACCTATTGTTATAGAGAAAACCCATTTGTTCATAAGGGCAGGGGTGGGCCAGGTATTTCTGGAGTATTAACCATTAGGCATATAAATATTTTAGTGGCAGTTTTGAATAACCGTTTTTACCGTGAGTTTTGAAAAAGTTGTTTTACGAGAATATAACTATGTCGCGTCGAAATTATTTGTCATTAGAGCAAAACAGGTTAGAAAATTTTATGAACTTTAATCAGTAAAAGAAAAAAACGTAGTGATTTTCAATCTCACCTTATAGACAATAGTGATCAGACCTAATAAGAAGGAAAATATATTGTCTTTATAAAAGGAGTTATTCCTACCTTGGATAAACTGAAAAAGAAGCTAGACGAGGACGAAACCAATATAAATATTAGCCGGGAACCCTCCATAGAGTTGTTTGTAAAATGGGATTTAAATACCGCAAAAAAGACAAAAGACAAGTAGTAATGGAATTACACAGATTACACACTTGGAGATTTAATTACCTTCAAGAAATTAAAAGATATAGGTTAGAAAACAGATCCATAATTTACCTTGATGGTTCGATATAAGACACAGTATCCAAAGGATGGGTTGATTCCAGTCAAAACTGTCAGACGAAAGCACCTTAAAATAAAGGAAAACGCATTACCATAATACACCCCTGGTTCAGAAGACGGATTTGTCCCAAACTGCTTGCTGTTGTCTGCAAAGAATATTAAGGTTTCCCCTTGCTTGGATTATCATGAGGATACAAGTGCAGAACTTTTTGAAAACTGGTATCAAAAATTATTTTTTAAAAATATTCCAAACAACAGTGTTATTGTCATAGATAGCGCAAGCTACCACAGCCGTCTGCTGCACAAAGCACCATCTTCATCAAGTTCAAAAACTGAAATCCAGGAATATTTGTTAGAACATGATTTTTATTTTGAATTCAGTTACAAAAACCATTTTTTGGGAAGTCCTACATTCATATGCAATTAAAAAACAATATGTATGTGATAATTTCAACAGGCTGGGCACACTGTCTTACGGCTTCCTCCGTATCACTGTGTGAACCCCATAGAGCATTTGGACCGTAAAATCAAAGATCAGCGCAGAAAATATTACACCAGTTGAGAGCTGGAAATATTCACTACAGCACATTATAAAAATTGAGGACTCTTACATTTCTATCCAAAACAACATAAATCCTATTGTAATTAATCTCAATGATGACTCTGATAGTGAAACAGAATTAGATTTAGATATTTAGATTAAAAATGTAATTATGTATAGATAATACAGTTATAAATTTATTAAAACTCTGCATATATTTAATTTCTTAAAGTAATTTTAAGATTATACTTACCTAAAAAAACCCACAAATTATATTATTAAAGTCCGTCCCTAATGTTCAATGTTCTGTCCTTTAATACCTACCGATCCGCAGTTTTATTGCTGTCGACAGGTATAATCCATAAATGAAGGCAAGAGCTAACACGGTATACTTTGAGACAGACTATACTTCTATTGCCTGTTACATTGGCGTTTTTACGATTTTTAGATTTTTTTATCTAAAATGTGAGACCTGGGACCCCACCACCTATATACCAGATGCTATTGGCTTCAAGAAAAATACGTAAAAACTTTTTTTTTAAAATTTAGGGAATTTTTTTTCTTGGTTGGCCCTCTTCCGGGTCTTCTAAAAGCAAATTCTCTATTTTTATTGTTTTCGTAATTTTAGTCAATTTTTATTGACAAAAAAATTTAATAAAATTCATGAAAAAAACAAATAAAAAGCATTTGCTTGAAAGTAAGATTTTTTTCCCTGGAGGTGGCACCAAAAAGTTTAACTTTTTCACAAATTTCAAAATATTTTTTTTTCCAAAGTGTTTCTAGAAACTAATATCATCTGGTATACAGGGTGTCCCAGAAAATTTGGGGAATTTCTCGAATCTAATAGAAAACCCAAAATTATTATAGAGTTCCCATAAACTTTTTTCCTTCGAGCCTTCCCTACGGAGATACAGGTACATATCGGACGACCCTGGAAATCGTTTTTTTATAAATAACTTTTAAAATACTAGGCGAAATTTAATATTTTTTTAATATGTTAGTTACTAGATAAGTTTTTTTAAAATGAACCCATTAAATCATATTTGGCTTATTTAGTTTGCCAGGGAGGGACTAGCTCTGATACAATAATAACAATTTTTTTAACACCCTGTATGATAAAGGCTCAACAATATTATTTTTGAATAGCTTTAACATAAAACTAAAAAAAAGGTACTCTTGATTGACATCGATAAAATCAACTGTTTACGAGAAATAAAATATTATGTTTGGTAATTTTTTTTTACACTATACAGGGTGTTTTCTAATTGTACATCAGTCAGTAGCGTAGCGCCAGCCGTCTAATGGGGGGGTTTTGAATGGATGAATGTATGTATACGATTTATCAGTAGGAGGGATAAAGACAATATTTGAGTTAAAAGATGTTAAAAACTTATACTTTCCAGCCACTGAAAAAGAAATTTTTAAAATTTTTGTCTTCACTTCTGGGAAAGTTGAAGTTTATCTGTGGAAGCCACACAGTATTTAAAGCATTTATTTTCATTTTGAGTACAAAAAATTTCGTTTTTAAGACAGACATCATTATTATTATAAAAATTGGGAGTAGGTAACTCTTTGTTACCTGCCATATCACTGAAACTACCCTAAAATAGAAAAATATTTTAAAGTTTTTGAACATTGTACAGGACATTGTACTAATCGAAATCTACATGGAAACCGCATTTCAGTAGCATGAACCATTTACTAGTGAATAAATAAATAAATAAACATACTTTTTGAGTATTTAACCACTCACTTCAACCTTTACAACTCCCGAGTTTCTCGCGAGAACTGAAAATACATTTGACCCAAGTTTGACTAAAATTCATACAGACAGACAGTTTATTATGCTTAATACTAAAACCAATACATCATCATGCCAAACCGTTTAAGCACTTTTTGCTTACCTCTGTACTTTGATCCGTAACGATTATATTTTGAAATTGATGCCACTCTTGCTCTTCATTGTCTTCAGTTAACTTATTTTTTTTTTTTACGGAACTAAACTTTCAAGGTATAGACAGTGCGTAATACACGGCTCATGCCATGGCATATATGTATTAAGTGTGGGGGGTAGTTTTAGAACATTTATGTAACGGTAATTTTTTTGTCTGCTTCATGGGAGGGGTTTTTTTCCCCTAAACCTCCCCCCGCGCTACCCCCTGACGTCAGTATTTGAGGCAATTTTTGTTTTAAAAAGAAAAAAATCATAAATAACTTCTAACGTTTAACTTTTGAGATACGGGGTAAATTTTTATTTTATAATTTTCTGTATTTCCACCTTAGATATTTTAAAGATATTTGGCATACATGTACCATGTATTAAAAAATTTTTAGTGTGCCATATATTTTTTATTTGCCAAAATAGGCAGGTCAAATTCTGTACGAACGCCACTGTTTTTTTATTTTAAAGGGAAAAAAGGGTATCAAAAAAATAATATTGTTGAGCCTTTATCACAGGGTGTTAAAAAAATTGCTATTATTGTGTCGATAGTCCGTCCCGGGAAACTAAATAAGCAAATATGACTTAATGGATTGTTTTAAGAAGACAAGACCATAACCTCCCCTATGGGAAAAAAAAAGTTTATGGAAACTTGTCATAATATTTTAGGTTTTCTATTAGATTCCCATGTCTTTACTTTTAGATAAAAACTTTCAATATCTTAGAGACGCCAATGCCTTTTTGGTCAGTTATTTGTTTTAAAAATCATTCATGATGAATCATCACTGCCAAATTGTGTTGGCGAACTTAACGCTTTTTTGCCTGAACAAGTCAACAGAAAAATACCGAAATAGATGGCGTAAGCTCCTAAATTAGAAGAAATTCGTTTTATAATAATTTTATCGTATGGTAATAATATACAAATAAGGTTTTAAATGATTTATTTTGCCCTGATTTGTTAGGTTTAAGTGTAAAAACAACATATCTAGGAACAAGAAACAACATCAATGACAAAGTAGAGAGTTATTTTTAATATGGATCGTTTGAAAGAGGCAAAGATTTGTAATTCAGCAGATATAAGACCTGTTATAAGTATAATGGTGATGACATAAGATCATAATCTGTGTGGTATAGTTTAAAGTTTAAATATTCATTCAAATTTATAAACCTTAAGGTCAGCAATTAGACAAGCGTATTAAAAAAAACTATTTTATTAAATTATTAATTCCCAAACAAAAAAAAAACACTCACTTAACCCGTTTTACTTTACAATAATTTGTTTGCATTTATCTTGTTGCTACTCCACTTATTCTTATGAATAAAATATGTCTAATCTTCATTACATCTATTACCTTATCTTTTATGACCCTATTAATAATGACTTATTTCTAATGTCTTTTTGGTCAGTTTGTTTTGAGAATCATGATGAATCATTGCAGTGAGGGCTCGTGCCTTGGTATATCGGGGGCTTTTTTTAAACAAATTACTAGTTGTAACCGTAAAGTCTCACTTTCACGGTCTATTAAGATCGATAGGCTGATGATAAAAAGGATGATTGAGACGCCAAGCCAAACAGTTGGATGTTACACTAAAATTTCCATGTACAATTTCGGGGCAAACAAACAGGTCCAATTATGAGGCGAAATTGGTGGAAGAGTACTTTCGAAAATCAGTATACATACCTCTATTAGATTCAATTATTAATGATTTGGAGGACAGTTTATCTCCGGAAGTACTCGACCTCTTTTATTTGGGATTATTTATACCTATCCCAATTGACAGGAATTTGGATATCGATATTGTAAAAGTGAAAAAAGCGTTTTTTTATCTTGGGACAGTCCACGAAGGCTGATGCCTAAGTACTAACGTTTTGTGGGTGACTTAAGTGTGGTGAGAGGGAGTTTGTTCACACGGGACTTAAATATTTGGAGATTGGGAGGAGAAGGAAGAACTTCTGCGGGCAGCAGGTTCCATAGTCTTGACACTCTAGGGATGAAGGAACGAAGAAAGCGGGAAGTTCGGGGCCTCTCTAACTGCACTGTAAAAGGATACATTAAAGTTGCACTACGTGTTGCTCTGTTGGGAGCTGCCAGAGAAGGAATTATACTGGCCAATTCCTCTGAGCAAAAGCCGTGAAAATACCTATAGAAGAGCGACAGATCCCCTACAGCTCGACGGTGGTCAAAAAGAGGAAGCCTTTCTGTGAGCGTTGGATCATTAATAAGACGAACGGCTCTTCTTTGAATGGAGTCCAGAATGCTAAGTGTTGTAGGGGACGCCATTCCCCAGACATGAGAACACTATTCTAAAGAGGGTCTGATTTGGGATACACACAGAGTGTACAGATTGGCAGAAGAGAAATATTTTCTGGCTCGGAAGAGGAATCCAAGCTTTTTTGAAGCTGCCGAGGCTATGGATGAAATGTGTTTGTGCCAGTTGAGGTTATTCTCAAAAGTAACGCCGACCAGATTAAATGATTTTTTGTTCTGCTGAACTTGGCCGCTCATATGTAAGGGATGAGCATTGGCAGACTTTTTTCGCGACAGCGAACATGACTGTGTTTTCGAGGCATTAAACTGAACAAGATTTTTGGCGCCCCAATACAGGATAAGTTTGAGGTCTTCTGAAAGTGATATCTGCATTGACCTGCGCTTGTTTTCCAAATTAGAATTACATGGTGGCTTAAGAAATGTTTCACATGTACCTCCAGTTCATTAACGATAATAAATCTAGAGTTTTAAATAAATACCGACTCTGGATGACCAAATGGAAAAGAGAATCTCAAAATAATTTGGTCATACCAGTGTCCATAGCTACACAGCTACACTCCCGGTCAGCGTGGCTACCGCGGATAGATCTTTTTCAACTCTCTGTAGGATCAAATTTTGGTTGCGCGCCTCAATGGCACAGAAAATATTATCGGGGCTAGCTCTCTTAAATATACACGGAGATGTGCACCTGGGTGTCGACGAAATAATTCATGTTTTCGCGAAAAAAGAAGCGTAAGCTTGAATTTGCAATTAAAGCATTTATCTTTAGTATGTAGAATTATAAATAAATGCTTAAATTACAAATTAAAATTGTATATTTAAGAAAACTAGCGCTGATAATCTTTATATCAAGCTTGAATTTGTAATTTTAGAATTTACCTATAATATATATATTGTGTACATAAATAAATAAATTACAAATCCAGGCTTACGCTTTAAGCTTCTCAAAGAAACTATATACCTACTGAAAATAAAAATAAAAAATTTGGACTTTCTATACAAAGCTGCTGTATGGGAAGTGGACTTTTTTTTATTATTTCCGGTATATGGTTTCTTTGAGAAAGTTGCTCAGATTGATGGTCTAAGTATGAAGGATTCGGTCCCTTTCCCTAACACCCTGTATACTATACTATAGGTATTAAAAAGAGTAAAAGATTTGTATTTTTGGATGTTTGTAACAAATGTACTTAAAAACTAACGAACCAATTTCAAATTTTTTTTTACCGTTGTTATTTGATGTAAAATGGTGTGTAATGTATGTCCCCATCATAGCACTGCCTTTTTGGAAAAATAAAAATTTTGTTTTTGTGCTGTTTTGTGCTGTTCTTGTGCTATTCTGTGCCTTTAACAAAAACTTTTTTATGCATTTTTTCCTGAGATATAAAATAAACAAAATAGGGGTACTTTTTCGTACCTACTTAGCACTGCCATTTTGCATCACAAATAAAAAAAGTAGCGTGCTGTGCTGTGCTCAACTTGTTCATGTGCTATTAATAAAAAAAAATTAAATAAGAACCATTTTTCAACTGAGTTAGCACTGTCATTCTGCATAGTAGCGAATTAAACTGTTGTGTTGTGTTTTGCTCAACTAGTTTTATCATGTGCCGTTAATAAAAATTTTGAAAAATTGTTAGAAACTTTTTTGTTAGAAAAAAAACCTATGCCCACATACTTAGCACTGCCTTTATGGAAAAATGAAAAAAAAATGTGTTGTTTTTGTGCTATTCTGTGTCGTGAACAAAAACTTTCTTTATGCATTTTTTCATAAGATATAAAATAAACAAAATAGGGGTACTTTTTCGTACCTACTTAACACTACCATTTTGCAGCACAAATAAAAAAAGTACCGTGCTGTGCTGTGCTCAACTTATTCCATCATGTGCCCTTAATAAAAAAAAATTAAAGAGAAGAATAATTTTTTTTTATTAAGAAGTCCATTTTTTTTAGCTGAGTTAGCACTGCCATTTTGAATAGTAGCGGATTAAACTGTTGTGCTGTGTTGTGCTCAACTTGTTCTTTTTTTCCATTATACCTACCTGATTTATGCATAATATTATAAGAATTTTAATTTCCGAACAATGATAAATGATGAGCAATAATATGCGTAAATTTCTTGGAATTATTTTTTTGGGAAACAAAAGAAAGCACAAAGAATAAAGATGCGTCACGACGCATAATCTAAGCGCCACACGAAGACACCGCGATGCTTAACGAAGGTTTTTAAGGTAATCAACGCTGTTGCCGCATTTAAGAAATATGAAATGAATATTTTTTTTTGGTGTCAGGCAGTTTAACTTATAAAGAATAATTAGTAAGAATAATTAGTCACCACTTTTTAGTTATTATATAAATTGGTATGTTTTCAAAATGATAGATCTGTCACCAACTTGTTACAAACTTTTCTAAAATTCCTTGTTCTTAACACAGCCAAACTGAATGATTTTATGGTAAAACATTTATTATTTATTAGGAAACATTTATTTTTACGTTCCTTAAGTCGTTAGTTTTAATAAAAAACACTACCAAAAGAAACATATTTTTAGTATTAAAAAATCAATAAGGATTTTTGAGCCGTGGTACAATTGTGTAAAAATGGAGTTAACATTAATTGCATTTATTTTGTTTGTGTTTACAGTTTAAAAAAGAGGATGTTGTCAATTACAAATTTCATAGATACGTTATCAACAAATCCAAATTCAGGGATATGCGCCCCTGCCTCACTTGTATTATTATCTAACTTAAGAGTGCATTTACGCTACACCTTAGGGGTCGGGCGAAAGGACGCGGAGACGTTTGGCGGAGACTAAAAAACTCCCACTACCACAATTTTCGTACAGCCGCATTAAAAATATTATAATTTTTTTTAGGTTCTTTCCCAAAATTTGGTGTATCGATGCGATATTGTTTCCGATTGCAAGCCTACAGGAGATAACGTTTTTCGGTAACTATTTTTCACTTAAATGACATAAATTATACACCATTTTGAAGGTAAGGAAATAATCTATGCCTCTGCTGTAACGGATTTTTAAGATGTGGGTCGAGTTAAAAAAAAATAGTATCTAAATATACCCGATTTTAGGGTGACTTTTACTCAAGGAAATATTAAAAACTAAATTCAAATTTAAAATACTATTACAGCAGAAGCCCAGACTTAAGTGTTGACTTTCATATATTTTTGAAAATTATCGATAACTTATACCGTTTTTGAGAAAAACATTATGTCCCGAACCCCAAATTGGATCCAATGTTCGCGGCGCGAATGGACTCTTAAAAAAATACCTTGCAATATAACTGCAGGAGTCCTTATTCACCCTTTTCATAATGCACCTCTTACAAAAGATTAAAATACCGTTTTTACTTGAATTAAATGCTTTTCATAGAATTTCCCAGTTTCTCTATTAATAGTAATTTATAATATAAGTGTTAAAAGTACAATTTTGAGGCACGAATGTGAAAGGTTGGAGAATGATGAAGAGATAGATGAAGCGGCCAGTAGAGCATTGCTGGATTTACTCCCCAGGAAATCTCGTATACAATATAATATTGCCTACAACAAGTTTATGAATTGGTGTAAGGAGAAAGGTGTTGCTGGAAAATTAACCGAAACTATATTCCTTGCGTATTTTGAGAAAAAAGCGAAGATTTGGAAAGCATCATCGTTATGGTCATCTTATTCAATGATCAAAGCTATGGTACGCATAAACAATGACGTGGATATCAGTAAATTTTTTAAGCTTATCGCTTATTTAAAGCGTCAAGGAGAGAGATACCAGCTCAAAAAATCAAAGATTCTGAACAAAGCGCAAATTGACCAGTTTCTGAACGGTGCACCTGATGATGAATACCTTCTGATTTTGGGAATTTTTGGTGCCTGTCGCAGGGAGGAGCTTTATCAGTTGACGACTTGAAAGATATGGGCACTTCATTGATGATTCACATACAAGATACTAAAACCAAGGTACCACGAAATTTTTCGTTGAAAAATTGTATTTGGATTATTATCAAAAGTATATGGCTCTTCGTCCAGCAAATGTAGGACATCGAAGACTTTTCCTAAAATACGCGAAGGGTAAATGTACCAGAAATCCTGTCGCAATTAACTCTTTTGAAAAAATTCCTGCTGCTATAGCAAGATGTCTGCAACTTTCAAATCCGATCCTCTATACGGGGCATTATTTTCGCCGTTCTTTAGCAGTTTATTGAATTGAGTTAAAACAATTAAAATTAATAAAATTCTCCTTTTTTTGGTTTTATTTTTTAAAAATTTTTTAAAAATTTTAAGAATTTTTTTTAAAAAATTTTAATTTTAAAAAATTTTTTTTTCCCCT
>JAHBCN010013892.1:0-23638 GCA_019359885.1 Listronotus oregonensis
GATCGAAATTAACTGATGAGCATCTTAAATCTTTTTTAATAATTGGTACAAGTAAAATTAGCCCACAACTACAAACATTGTCAGGGGAAAAACCCCCTTTATAAATCTCATTAGTATTTCATATGTCATTATGTTTGTTATAAGCTAGTGATTATTTAAAATGTATAAAATGTTAGTTGGATTCATTTCAATAATTTGTTAGTTATTATATACTAAATTAAATTTTCTGCATATTATACATGTCTTTACTTTAAATTCTGTGTTTCTTTACCCAACTTATCCCAAAAACAATAAAATAAGCCTACAAGAATGTTATGAGTTAGCGGAGTTAGCCAATGACCATATCAATGTAGATGTCATATTAATAATTATTCAACATAAAATTAGAATACTTCAGTAAATTAAATTTAATTTGCTAAAAAAATTTTTTGTTTCTAAAAGGATTTTTTAAGAGCCCCTCCGCGGGCCGGACAAAATCTGTCCGGGGCCGGATGTGGCCCCGGGCCTGTTTGGAGACCCCTGCTTTAGAAGATGATTTGAATTAAAACAAAGAGGTTATGACATAAAATTACCATTTTCTTAAAGGGGGTATTTTAGTCTAGAAAGTTGTTTTTTTTTTCATATTTTGATAGTTTAGATATTCAGAAATATCTCCTTAAAAGGATTTTTCAAAATTCCATTTTTTTAAGTTGTTGCTAGAGTTATTGTTTGGCGCAATGAAGCTAGAATTGAAAGTATTGAAATTCAAGATTCCAGTGCTTCAAAAAAAGAAAGAAAAGTTCGTATTTCGGAAATAAATTCATTAAATATTTAATTTGAGGTAAAACAATTACCGAGAGATGCAGCCGGAATGGCTGATTAATGAAATGTAAGTTATATTTACTATCCTATCTGTTAGACTACCTGAAACTTAAACTTTAAACGCGTTTTTTTTTAAACCACTTTTTTTTAAACGTTTGTCACAAAAAGTTTGTCACAGAAAGTGAAAAGCAAAACTCTGGCTGAGGAAAAATTAAACTTCGCGGTCGCCTACATAGTCAAGTATTAACGGATTTATTGACGTTTAAAGAAAATAAATAATTTTTAAATACATTATATTTAAATTTTATTAATAAAACTAAGGTAACATAAAATATAAATAAGTCGTCTCAGCTTTTACCTCAATCGATAAATTACCTGGTAATATTTTATTAAATTTATAATGAATTATGTCAAGGTGTATCCTAATAACGTCATCAAATTCAACTCTTGCTGACGTTTTCGGGACTGTCTTTTATAAACCCTAGTTAATAATGGAAAATTAGTTTTATGAACTGCAACTAAATATGTTAAACTGAATTACATGAGATTAATATTAATATTAAAAAATTTTCTAATTGATCGATTTTTTTGAAAGTTATCATGAATTTTCTTTATATATCCCTCTATGGCAGGAACCAAGAAAACATTAAAATTTTCAATTTTTACTATTTAACAAAATTTAAACAAATTAAAAAAAAGAGAATTGTGACTTCTAAAATATAAATAAATGAAAAATGAAAAATTAATGGCCAAACTATTAATTGTTTTTTTTTTTTTATCGACCGTGAAATTCGGGCTTCTAGACTAGAGTATCCCCTTAATGGGACACCTTATTTTTTGGTTTGATTTTAAAAGCGTTCCATTTTTTTGATACGTTTCAATAAAAAGGATTTTGTATTTGTTTTAGTAACAACAAAAATTATTTAATTTATATGAAAATTTGCAACTTAAATTAAAAGGAAAAGAGGTAAAAATAAATAGCTGAAATGACAAAAACAAAGTCATTATTCTGTCAAAGTGTAGCGTGTATTTTTACATTAATAGGTATTAGCAAAAGTGAAAAATATAATTACATTAATTCTGTTATAACTAAAAATAAATACGAAATCTTTTTTATTAAAACGTTACGAAAAAAAACAGACACTTTCAAAAATGAACCAATAAATAAGGTGTACTTATTACTAATATGTTGTATTTCTATTGCTTTTACACAAATAGTTTTTTTCAAGTATTCTTTTAGATTTTACGAGAAAAGATACCAAAGATGGCTATTTTAAGTTTTTTTTTAATAGAAAGAACATGGTTAACACGGTTAGAATTATTTAATACAGGGTGCGGCAGCATAACTTCCTTTTTTTAAACTTAATAAAACGGTTGGTTTTTACAATGTTGGTACATACCCAAAGTTTTGTTTTACATAGCTTTGAAGAGCAAATCACGTAGGTGACGTCCCACATTCTCGATACATTGAGTAAACCGATTTCTGGCGCGGCAGCAAAATTTCCTTTTTTGATCAGGGGCGATTTGCAATGGCCGGCACGATCTCCCGATTTATCCGCTTGTGATTTTTTCTATGGGGTTTTTTGAAATCCCTTGTTTATGTGAACCGTCCAAGGACCCTTCAAGATTTAAATAACAACATCCAGAAAGAAATTGCCAACATAACGCCTGCTATGCTTGAAAGAATCATGAGAAGCGCCAGAAATCGGTTTACTCAATGTATCGAGAATCAGCGTTGGGCAAAATTTAATTTTTATTAAAAAAATCAAAAATCACTGATTTAAATAAAAAAATCAAATAAATCATGTTTTTTTTTTAATTCAACAATTTCTCTATTTACAGTTAATTTGTCATAGTACATTATATTCCCTCACTTAAAACTAAAAATTATTGGGATATTTCCCCTACTTGATAACAATAACTTTCTGCCGAGGCGCGTCCCGAACGAGAGAATTTCTGTCGCTGCTTGTTTCCGGTCCGACCATAGATATATAAGTAAAGGGAGATAAAACTGTTTACAATAAAAAGCAATCCAACATGGAAATAGTGTCTACCTCTCTAGCCCAGTTGATGGTCAAACGTGCTTGATACACATGCACCCTTGCCAATTGTCCTTTATTGGCGAATTTTTAGGATATTGGTTTATTAATATTTCCTTTTTAAATTCTTAAAGAGATCATAAATCATAACATGTCGTTATGCAATAACTTGCAGCGACAGAAATATGTTTTTTAGTTGATTTTGCTTTATTAATATTATTCTCAAAAATAATCATAACGGAATTTTAACGGTCAAGATGGGCAACCCTGTTTTTTGTAGTTTATTCATAATTTTCGTACGCTACGGTCACGATGTCGTCGGTCAGCTAGTGGTAAATTTTTTATTTGTGTGGTGAGGCGGTGTTGCATTTCGTTTAAACTAGCTCAGAGAGAGATTTGTGTTTTTAAAGTGCGGTTATAAGAGGATTTTCTTAATATTTTATGTATTATTTTCAATAAACAGACTATAAAATGGTTGAGAAGTGCCAGGTTTGTGGAAAACTGGATTTTCGTAACAAAAATCTTTCGTTTCACGGGTAAGTTTAAACAGTTCTTTTATAAAACTTCACTTCATTGACGTGCAATACCATAGCGAACAAATAACATTTTGTTGTTAATACCTTTTATGTTATATTTTTGTGCCTATTAACAACGATTGTTTACTTATTTTAGCATAAAATTGAATTACATAACTAACGAAAAAATTGTTTAATTATTTTGAAAGTAAACCATCAAGGTATAGTTTTTGTTATAAACTTTTTTTTTAGATTAATATAGCATATGAACGATTATTTCAATTATAAAATTTGTTTTAAGGTTTCTTTTTGACCCGGAGAGAAAAAAATTATGGTTTTCCCTACTTGGATTTAAAAAGAAAATATGCTGTTACCACAAATTGCCAAAATCTTTCAGATTATTTTGATCCTTGTGATATTATTACAAATAAAAATGAATAGTTAGTTAAATATTCTTGGATTAGTTAAGAATGCTTTAATATTGTTATACAGTGAAATTTTTTCTCACCTTTTTCTTTTTCTCGTATTCAATAAAAATTATAAACATAGAAGTTAAAAATACCTATTTAATTTAGAAAAATGAAATTTATTTACAAGAAAGGGTCCTAAAGACAGATCTTTTATTTAAATCCAAATCCCAAATTTCATTTTCCCAAAAACTTCCAGTTTTATTTTGATATTCGTACTGAACTAAACATTTTTTGATCTATTAATTTCCTCCTCTCACTTTTACAGAATGGTATTGCATGCGTTTTTGATCTCATTAGTGGACTTTAAGGGTGGGTGTCAGATGATCTGTTATTCCTTTTTATAACATAAAAGTAAATCTATAAAAATCGGTGGATAGCGATAAAGATAAAAACACGGGCAATTGCGATAAAGTTAAAAAACAGATTTAAGCTTTTTATTATGTATGGTTAACGGTTAACAATGCCAGTTTTCAGAAATGTCGCTTTATATGATAAATAAAGTTTAATTATTGTATTGAACCAATAGGTTTTATTTACTTGCATGTTCCTCGAAACAGCCCAAAAAAGTTGTCATGGCACTTTATTTGGACTGAGTCTCATAAAATAGCTATTTTTGGATAATATACTTAATACGTAATTTTCTATAGATAAATAGTTTTTGGAAACGAACTACGCCACTGGTGGCCCGCCATGTTTTGCGCTGGTAAACATTTGCGACGTTGCCTGCAGGGACTTTTTTTATCGGAAGTCCTTTTCTTACACATTATGAATGTTTGATACACAACAAAAGCCAATTTATGAATGAACGGTTATATCTCCCTTTGCTTATATATCTATGGGTCCGACAGAGCTAATGCAACATATTTTCAAGGATGATTTAAAATTTCAAGACCGATATAACCAGGCATTATACAAACCATTTTATAAGTTATATCGTTGATTGAGTAGTGTTGTAGGTATATGTTGGACCCATCCAAGCTGAAATACAAGTTATCATCTGATGAAAAGAATCTGGCCCTAGAAACCATTAATGAAATTTATGGAAACACAGGATTGCTATCGTTAGTAATCAAATTTAATAAAGTAAGAAGTAACAGAAAGCGTAAGGGCAATTGATTGGTGGCTTTCACAAAAAGACCAGCCTGAAATTGAAAAACAAGTGCCATTATTAAAACAATTTCTTAGTGCAATTTCAACCTCAACTTTAGTAGAAGAACTTTTAGTACTTTTGGACTGGTGCATTCTGACTTAAAAAACAAACTGGGAGTAGAAAAAGCTGAAAAATTAGTGTTTCTATTAAAATATTATAAATTTAATAAAAATGCAATTTATATCTGTATTTATTTTACAAGGCATGTAGATTAATTTGTTTAAATTTTATTAAATACTTGTTAATACCTGGTTGCTTTTTTAAAATCTTACTTTGATTTAAATCATCGATTTAATTAAAAAATCCCCTGATTAAAATCATGATTTCAATCATGAATTAAATTAATTGATTTAAAATTAGGCCAACCCTGTCGAGAATGGAGGACGTCACCTACGTGATTTGCCCTTCAAAGCTACGTAAAACAAAACTTAAGATATGTACCATCATTTTTTATTATTTATTAAGTTTTAAAAAAGGAAGTTATGCTGCCGCACCCTGTACCAAGGATAAGGGATAGGGTATCGCCTTAATTAATTTATTGTCATTTAAAATATGACGTAACGATCAAGATTCATTAAGCAGGGTATAATAACATCAAACAATTTAGAAATTATACTTCCAGCGTCAATATGTCTACTACTTGCGAATATTGTTGGTTTATTTACTTAAATATTGTGAATTAAATAAACTCCACGAAGTATAGAAATACAAGGATTCCAAATTTATAGTTTATTACAGTTATAAAAACAAAAACATTTTGACGCTAGTTTATAATAAAGGAAGAAACAATAGATATTTATTTACAAATACACTGCAGTAGAAAGAATTGTCCTTATAATTTAAAATGCTTTAGGTATAAATCTATATCGGATCTCAAAATTTTCGGTAATTTGGTAATAAAACCTATACCAGTATAGGTTAGTATATGTATATCTTTTTTCTTTTATGGCGGGTTGCACAAAACTTAACAACGGTTCAGAATATTTAACAAAACGTTATGTCAGTGTAATTTAATGGTTTTGGTAGGCAACCTGTCAAAATCTGACATTTCGTTAAACATTCTAAACCTAAATCTGTTAAATTTTGTGTAAACCGCCGTTAGTGTCCAAAATTTTTAAAAATGGAACCCATGTGGTAAAAGTCATCGGCATAAAGTTTTAGCCGTGACCGTCAGGATTTCGTTGTTACACGCCAACTTGACACTGTTAAATATTAGCTCCAAAATTTTAATGAAGATTTTCAAACAATTTTTGGTAATAGTACATTAATTCCTGCGACGCCTATAATAAATTTAAATAAAAATAAAGCTAAAATATAACATTAAGGCTCTATTTAAATACCGCACGAGGAATTTATTGTTTGTTTTCAGAGATATGGAAGACGACGTATTATAAAGGGTAGTTATATTTGGGGCTGCCACCACCTAAACTGACGACGCCGAACAAAACATTTCTGGGAGTAGTCAAAATAAATCTAACCCTAAAAAATATAAACAAACAAAAAAATTTGTAAGCATGAATATTCCATGTGGTATTTTAAATAACACGCGTTATCACCTCCATGCGGTAACCTTATTAGCACCAGCGATATTAACAATTGAATCGCGCATAACGTAACTGTCAAAATAGCGCTTCCGTTAAATACTGCATGACGTTACAGAACCATAGCTCTCTAATATAAAACAAAATTCTTCACAACGTCCGTGAGGGCCTACTAAATTCAGACGTGACGTTGGACACTATTAAAGTCAGAATTCTATTAACTAAATAATTAAATTAAAAAAAAATACTGGCTTTTAAGGCAGCGTTGCATTGTAAAATTAAAAAAATGTATTATATCACCACCTCTTGGGAAATAGGGTAGTCTGATACTCATTATTTTAAATCATATTCGCAAGAACAAAACAGGAAAATGCCAATGAAAGCAACACAAAAGCATTTCTGGCCGAAAGTTTAACTTACTGAAAACGCTGGACACTGGTATCCTATCCCCTTACTATACACAGATACCGTGTTAGGATGGATACCAGTGCCCGCCGATGGCGTTGTATTCTTTCAATTCTCTGGCCTTGAAGAGACACCAGTGTCCAATAAATTCCCATATGAAAAATATACATTATTTTATCCGAAATATTTGTTTCATGCTTAGAAATGTTAACATTATTAAGGACTTATATAAAAAAAAAGTTTTTACACATAAATGGTAAACAGAAGAAAAACTAGCATGTAAAAATATATTTTACGGAAATATTGTCAAAATTTGTAAATAAAGAAAATGTATTAATAAAAGTTGGTACATAAGGAAAAACCAATTCAGACAATACCTTAATAAATACTTATTTATGCTACTAGTATGTTATGTTGAAAGTATGTCACGCGAGAAACATTCTTAGGTGGCTTAGAAAACATAACACACGAGTAGCATACAATGTTTTATCTAACAACTAAGAAATCATAACACACAAGCAGCAGGTTTTATTTAAAAAGTGTAAAAACTAATAGGTATTTTACTAACCAAAAGTAGTAGAACTAGAACTATAAACTAGTTCTGGTTATTAGTAACCAGAACTAACCTAAAAGAAGAGGCACTTATCGGTAAATAAAAATACAACTAATGCAACACCCCCTCCTCCTCTCTATTTCTCGCCCTCCCTTCCCCTTTCTATTTCACGCCCTCCCTTCCCCTCTCTATTTCTCGCCCTCCCTTCCCCTCTATTTCTCGCTCTTCCTTCCCCCCTCTCTCTCGCCCTTCCTTCCCCCTTTCTCTCTCGCCCTTCGTTTCCCCCTCTCTCTCTTTCGCCCTTCCTTCCCTTCTCTCTCTCGCCCTCTCTCCCTCCCCCTCTCTCTCGCCCTTCCTTCCCCCCTTTCTCTCTCGCCCTTCGTTCCCCCCTCTCTCTCTCTCTCTCGCCCTTCCTGCCTTTCTCTCTCTCTCCCCTTCCTTTCCTTCTCTCCCTATCTCGCCCTTCCTTCCCTCTCCTCTCTCTCTCTCTCTTGCCATTCCTTCCTTTCTCTCCCTCTCGCCCTTCCTTTCCTTCTCTCCCTCTCGCCCTTCCTTTCCTTCTCTCTCGCCCTTCCTTTCCTTCTCTTTCTCTCTCGCCCTCCATTCCCCTCTCTCTCTTGCCCTCCCTTCCCCTCTATATTTCACCCCCATATCATTCTCTCTCGCCCTCCCTTCCCCTCTCTATTTCTCGCCCTTCCTTACCTTCTCTCTTTATCTCTCGCCCTCCCTTCCACTCTCTATTTCACTCCCCATATCACTCTCTCTCTCGCCCTCCCTTTCCCTCTGTATTTCACCCCCCCCATTTCACTCTGTCTCTTTCGCCCCCTCTCTCTTTCTCTCTCGCTCGCCCTCAATCTCTCTCTCTTTTAACTAATAAATACAACGACTTGGTTTTTCCTTAAATGCCCACTTTCATAAAAAAAAAAAATGAGGACATGTAGGTTGTAAAAATATGTTAAATTTTTGACGTTATTAAAATGCCAAAACGGTAAATACATTCAAAGTGTAGTCGCCGATACTTTAAAATGTATTTATTTGATAATATATTATTGTATTTTTTGGGCACTTTGCCTTTATGATTTTATTTAAGTTTCGTTTTGGTCGTTTGATCAACTTCCACTATGTACAAATTCAGCATACTCACTTTCTCTAAAACCTGAAAAAATCAGGGTTGTTACTTTATATAATAAATAACATTTATAAACGGAAATGAATACACAAAAGTAGAAGAAATATAGTCCACTTATTCTAAACTGAAAAACGCAAACATTTTTTCATGTTTTCTTCAGTTAGCATGATTTTTTTTATATATGCCTCTATGACAGGAACCAACAAAAATCAAAATTTTCAATTTTTACTATTATTCAAAATTCGGAAAATTTAAAAAATAACTAAAAAAAACTTCTTTTTCTCGAGAAACCGCCATTTTGCGACTTTTTTTCATTTGGTTTCTATCATAATGATATTTGTAATGATGAAGAATCTACTATTATTTTATTTTTCAGATGACCAGAAGGGAGGGAATCGTGAAAAGATGGACCCGCTCTTTTTTCCCCTCTACTTCAACAACGTGTAACTTTGTAAAATGTTTTTTTTGTGACTTTTTAAAATACAGGGTGACAAAAAAGTCTGGAATATTGCTAATATCTTCCAAGCCGCTCGTAATTTTTCGACGAAAATTTAGCTGACAACACAATTTTAAAAAAGGCGTCAGATAAATGTAATTTCACTTTCCAAAGTATACAGGGAAAGCCAAAAAGTAGTATCAACTTAGGTTTTTTAAATGGAAACCCCTGTATATTTTATTTAGATCTTTTCAAGCCAATTTCAATGGTATACAGTGTGTTTATCTGTCAAACTGATCACGCATTTGATTTCTAATTTTGATTTTTAAGTGATCAATGTTTTCCGGCCTATACAGGTACTTATCTGTTAATGTCAGTTGACTTAAATGACATTTTGTGTCAAATTTCTAATTACAACAGTAGTCATTTTAATTAGTAGAACGATGGCTTTAACTGAAAAAGAGAAAATTGAGATACTTATGATGATTGGATACGGTGATCGCAAGAGATCACAAGCAGAAGTGTGTGATTTATTTAATCATATTTATCCGAATCGACCCGCAATTACTCAATCGTTTGTAAGTAAATTGCTTAAGAAATTTAACGAAACGGGAAGTGTAAATCACAGACCCAAATCAGGCCGACCGAAAACAGCTACTGGTGGTGATACGGCAATAGATATTTTACTGCATGTTCAAGAGAATCCCACTCAATCGCTTCGCCAATATGGACTGGATCATAATGTTACTTACCAGTCTGTCAAAAATTTATTTGGAAGTGAAAAAATTCGTCCGTTTAAGATTCATTTGGTTCAGGAACTTACAGAGGATGATTTCGATAGACGTGCAGAGTTCTGCGAAATTATGATGGAGAGTGCAATGCTGAGCATAATTTTTCTCAAAATATTCTCTTTTCTGATGAAGCTACGTTTATGCTTCATGGTATTGTCAACAGACATAACTGTAGATATTGGTCTGCAGTCAATCCCGATGGATGGCCGAAGCACACAAGCAAAGACCACAAAAAGTGAATGTCTGGGCAGGTATCATAGGTCATAATATTATCGGACCATTTTTTATTGCGGGAAATCTTACATCAGAACTTTATTTGGAATTATTGCGTGAACATGTCATTCCACAGTTAGAAATCCTATATCCAAATAGAAGAGACATTTGGTTCCAACAAGATGGTGCTCCCGCACATTTTGGTTTGCAGGTGCGTCAGTTCCTGAACCGAGAATTTCCAAATCGGTGGATAGGGAGAAGGGGCGCTATTGAATGGCCTGCCAGGTCTCCGGATTTAAATCCTTTGGACTTTTATTTGTGGGGGATTTAAAAAATAAAGTTTATAAAGATAGGCCGGAAAACATTGATCACTTAAAAATAAAAATTAGAAATCAAATGCGTGAGATTCGTTGGAATACTTTTGATAACCTGTTACGAGAATTTAGGGACAGGCTTGGATATTGTCTAGCAAACAATGGCAGACAATTTGAACATTTGATAAAGTAGTGTAATCTAATTTTTACTGCAAGACGTGTTCCCGTTTGTAAAATTTCAGTTTGGAATTATGTTTTTGGTCGTTTATTAAAACTTGTCGTTTTAAAGAAATAAAACCTGTTAAAGTTGAAACATCTACATAATTTACTTTGTTTTTATGTTCCTATTTAAAATTAGCTCTCAAGTGCTTTGTAGAAATTATAGCTTATTCGAAAAATTTTAAATCGTATAATTCGATCAGTTTGACAGATAAACAAATAAAACTGTATACCGTTGAAATTGGCTTGAAAAGATCTATTCGAATACATAAAAATATACAGGGGTTTCCATTTAAAAAACCTAAGTTGATACTACTTTTTGGCTTTCCCTGTATACTTTGGAAAGTGAAATTACATTTATCTGACGCTTTTTTTAAAATTGTGTTGCCAGCTAAATTTTCGTCGAAAAATTACGAGCGGCTTGGAAGATATTAGCAATATTCCAGACTTTTTTGACACCCTGTATAAATAAGTGAATGATAAAAAAATGGATAGCCAAAATAGTATTTTTTTCATCGACCGTCAAAAGATGCCCGAAATTCGGGCTACTAGACTGAAAAACCCCCTTAAGAATCAGAAAATTTTAATAATTTAAAAAAAACTATGATTTCTTTCAAAACTTAAATATGTTCGATGTTATCGCTACACGGGGTAAATCAAATTTTATTTTCGTTTTCTGAATAACTTAATGCTCAACGTCTAATTGGTGTTAGATAATTAGACAATTATAAATGAGGATAATAAGTACATATCACAAAATTAGACATATTTAGTACCTACCTGCAGTTCTATCTTTTCGAGCTGAATTTGAGATTTTTAGAGATTTCCTGTAGATTGTCGAAACTAAAGCAGTCCTGATACGCATGCCGACTATAAACATCCTGTTAAAATACTGTCCCAAAAATATAGTCTGAATGGTCGCTGTTAAAAACAAAAGTATGGCATAAAATGGTCCTTTCCATGAATGACCTCCAACTTTGACAAAAGTAATGATCCATCTTAAAAGAAAATGACAATAGTGAATTAGGCTAACTTTGCCCAAAATTATTTTAGTCTAAGATCCGAATTGAAGACGACCTTTACCCAACTGCCAACCGGACGAAAATTATTTTTTAATAAATAAAATATGTAAAGAAAAGTTTCGCCAAAAATTATGGACAAGGCAAATTTTAGTTATTAAATATATATATATATATATATATATATATATATATATATATATATATATATATATATATATATATATATATATATATATATATATATATATATATATATATATATATATATATATATATATATATATATATATATATATATAACAGGGTGAAAAAAAGTATGATCATTTTAATGGGTTATAGTAGAGCTAAAATAAGTCGAAAAGTTTATATGACATATGTGTCAAAACTTGAAGATTTTTTCTAAATCGATGTTAAAGTCATGCATTTGAAAGCAGTTATTTCTGTAAACCGTAACAACTAAAAATTTTTTGTCTTAATCGCTTATCAGTAGATTCATTTGATAATAAAATAAACTTAATTTTAAATGTTTTAGTCTAAAAAAAAAAAACAAAATTTTTTTAACAATTTTCTCGCAGTTAAAAATTAAAAAAACAATTGGCAACAGACCCCCCTTTTTGTGAGTAATGTCAGTCGTAAAAGGGGTTTACCGACCGGCCAAAAGATATTTTTGTTTGTTTTTGAATCGGGAAAAATGTGCCAATATGTTTTAAATTCAAGACAAACGTTTTCCCCAAGTGTCCAAAAAGAGTGATGAAAACGGAATGGGGCCCCCGAGAAATCTTATTCTTTAGGCAAAAAAAAAAAGTGCTGTTTTAAAGCAAAAATTTTTTTTTTTTAAAATGGATATTAAGCCTATTCTTATGGTAAGTACAATTATTTTTTAATTAAAAAAAAAAACCAAACAATAATTGATTTTTTTTTCCCTAAATTAAATATCAAAATACATTGCGGAAGTAATTTTTATTATTTGTAAATGAACACCCCCTTAAAAAAGGGGGTTTAAAATTGAAAAAAAACTCACTAAAAACGTTCAAAGTTAAGACTGGCTTCGACAAAACAGGCGCAGTTTTTCCCCTTTTTTAAATTTGAAAGGGCATATTTCGAAAACAATTAATTTTTTACTCACATGTTCTTCCTTTTTCGACTTTTTTTTTAGCTCCTCAATCGCCCAAAAAATCATGAGCATCATACCTCTTACACCCTTATATATATATATATATATATATATATATATATATATATATATATATATATATATATATATATATATATATATATATATATATATATATATATATATATATATATATATATATATATATATATATATTTTCAGGGGGGTCACAGGTTCGAGGCATGCATGGGGATCTCGGAAACCGTAAGAGATACGAAGTCGGTTAAATTATGGAAAATTGGATTTAGGTGCCTAACAACATGCCGTTTGAAAGTTCTAAAATTCCAGTACTTCCGGAGATACCCGGAAAAACTGAAATTTGGCGATTTGTTTTTATTTTTTTCTGATGTTATTTAAAGAAATAGGGAAAAACAAAAGACACTTTTTATGCCCACTTTTTAAGATCTAAAAACAGGTTGAGAGATTTTCGTAAGACGTTTGTTTCGTTAAACCATCACAACTTTATTTTTTTAAATACGACACTTAATTGTTTATTGCATTTTTTTTGAAGCAGTTATAATCCCAATTTCAATGATGTATAACACTTAAATTTTTCGAAAAAAAACATATTTTCCATAAGAGACAAAAAGGGGAAAGCACATCATTTCTTACAAGGGCGTTCCATTTTGTTCATAAATATTAAGTGTTATACATTTTTTTTAATTGGGAAACAAGGGGTTCAAAAAAATTAAATAAAACAACCAATTCCGTATTTAAAAAATAAAGTTGATGATGGTTTAACGAAAACAAACGTCGTACGGAAAAATCTCCCAAATTTTTTACACAAAAAGTGGACATAAAAAAGTGCTTTTGTTTTCCATATCTCTTTAAAAAAACGTCAAATAAAAAATAAAAACGAAATTGGCAAATTTTGGTTTTTGGGATATCTCCGGAAGCACTCGGAATTTTGCAACTTTAAAAAAGTGACATGGTTAATTCGCAAATACAAACTTTGCCATAATTTAACCGACTTCGTTTCTCTTACGGCTTCCGAGATCCATGCCGAACTGTGGCACCCTGTTTTATATATATTTAAATAAATAAAAATAATATTATAAATAAATAAATTTTTTTTATATAATATAATTTTAATTATAATATATATATTATATAAATAATATATATAATATATATATTATATATATATATATATATATATAATATATATAATATATATATATATATATATATATATATATATATATATATATATATATATATTATATAAACGTTCTTTGGGTATATACTCTCAATGAATGGAAAAAAACGACTTATTTATCTTTTCAATTGCCCAAAGAAATTTTCTATTTTCCAATATTATATTGCAGTTGGGTAAACATACTGCTTCTTTATTTCCTTAAAGAACGCCTAACGAGATATGGCAAAATTACCTATCTATTCGAATTTTACAAACCCGAATCGGGTGGCCATTTTTTTTTCTGTCAAAAGGTGTCCCTTTTGCATTTTGGATAGTATTGCCATGGTCTCCTAGATGGCACATTTTAACATTATTTAAAATTTTTAACATCTTTTTTTATTAATATGCTCTACGTGTTGCATTAGGATTAATCTGTTAGATGGCGCTAGGGAATTTAAATCTCACTTTTATTTAACAATGGTTTAATTTATTCTTTAGGTGACCCATCGTCAGTCGTGTTTTGGTTTACAGAGAATGTGATCCGCGTAATTTTAATGCAACAACAGAATCTACTTAAAATACCTGGCAACTCAATAGTTATAACCAGAAAAAATCACATTTCATACTCTTTAGGCTTTATACTTTTAAACGGGATTTTTTTAGTTAGCAGATGTTTAAAAATAATAAAGAAAATGTTACTATGAACCAAAATATATCTATCATTGAACAATGACCATCATTTTTTACGGAACCCATTTGCGATAGTTTTATTTACATATTATATTTGATTTAAAAAAAAAGTTTTTATCAGGTTGGCAGACGGGTGAAGGTCGGCTCTATTTCGAATCCCGTACTACAATGCCTTACCCTAAAATTTGAGGGCTTACAAAAGTAAGTATATCTTGAAACAACTTAAGCGATGCTCCGAAAAGAAACATTGGACCGAAAGATTTGCACAAAGCTGGTAATATAGACGCTTCCTTTTTCTTGTCCGGGATAAAATCTATTTGACCTGTATCCCCCTTGAATTGCGCTCTTGCGTGCGCAGGAGTTCTAAAATAGAAAACAAAATACAAAAATATTAAAATTAAAACATTTTCAGGTAAACGCCAGTCTTTTTTTACCCGACTTCAAAAAAAAAAGGAGATTATCAATTCGACATATGTATGTAATATTATTGGAATCGCAAAATATTCACACATGATAATCTAATACGGCTTCCAAACTAATATTTATAGGTGTATGTATGTTAGTATGTTTGTATGTATTGTTCCGAGAAACACCGTATAAAAACACGGATCCTGGTTTTACACCTTTTTATTGGATATCAGGTTTACAAACGTTTCTATGATAACACTTCAACGTAACGTAATAATGACAACTGTTTAACCTTTAACTATCTGTCAAGTTCTTTTCTCTTCTATACTCAAAACTAAACTGGCCCGTGCGGACTTCCTTCGCGCTTTTTATAGTAAAGTGGAAAAAAATGGAAAAGTCTGGAACAGTCTAGAATTAGCTGAAAGAATATTTTTACTACAGGATGTAAGAAAAGTGTAAAATGGATGTCTCAAGCGCCCTCAGGATAATCCGCAATGACCGTCGAAAAAGGGAAAAACTAAGGTAACCTATTTTTAATAAATTATTAACCTAAATAAAATAATTCTAACGTTTTACATTTCTATTAACTAAACACTAACTAAAGTCCGTAACAGTATATTTGTCCTCGCATTTTGCCGAAACTATTTATAGGAGTGTGACCATTTTTTATTATCTTATCTTAACTCCAACTTAAAGAACAGTAAAGATTTCATCAAAATCGTTTTAGTAGTTTTTAAGATATGGACTAATACATGTAAGTGAAACGGCCTGGCTTACTGATATGAGCTATGGTTGTGATATAATAAGGAATATATCTCAAGACTTTGGTCAAAATGTGTGTTTGTTTCATAACCACGGTACGAAACTTCAGAAAGTGCTTCCTCAGGTCGTTTTATGAAATTAAGTTCTAATGAACAAATGTTTCGTTTCTAAGATAGAGGGCGTTAAAAGTAAAAAACTACGCCACTGACTTTTTGATAGTTTTTATATTTCTTTTCAATTAAGCCACTAAAAATACAACTTTTTGGTCTCTTATTATTTCTTCGCATCTAGCTTCGTTTTCGAGAAAAAGAAGCCACTTTATTGCGTATCATTATTTGGGCAACCAAAAATGCGTCCACAGGAATATATCATCCAACCAGTTTTAGGGTTATACAGACTTTTAGAAAAAACAAGACTTATGGGAGGATTGGTATAAAAGATAATGAAAGATTGGGCACAAACAGCCCAAAAGGATGGGCTGCCTCCGGTGGAAAAAAACTTCTTAGAACGAGTTAAAGTGAATTCATTTTTTTCTCAAAACCAAGGCTAAATATAAAGAAAACACAAGAGATCAAAAAGTTGTATTTTTAGTTTCTTAATCGGAAAAAATATAATACTTATACCGATTTATTTTAAAACTTTAACGCCCTTTATCTTAGAAACGAAGCAACTTCTGACATATGTTCATAGAAACTTTTTTTCATAAAACATCCTTACGAGTCACACCTAAAGATTTATGTCATAATTTACACTTATAGCTCGTTAATTTTAACTATGGTGGTTGAAAAAACTATCCTACAATAACCATAACAAAAACAATAATTTCTGTTGTTTGATTTCTTAATATAAAAGGTGTACTACAATATGCGCATTATTCTTTTATCAAAATTCATCCAGTTAGATGTTTGTTAAACGAGGTGCTAAAGCGCCAGTATCTGTATAAACGCAGATAGCTTCAGTTATTGCATAATAATTTTTTTCAACCTCCCTATTTTTAAAGTAACGAGCTATAAGTTCAAATCATTAGATAAATTTCAATTCTGAACAATGTATCTTAACAAACTGCCAAATTAAAAGTAGAGTACGTTCCACAAAATTCGTTGATTTCTCGTTTTACCTGCTACTGTTAGTCGTAAAACTCAATATACTTTGGGTACCCGCATGTAGGTACGGACTTAAAATTTTCTTTATTTATTATTGTACCTACTTTTTGGTATATAATGTAGGTTATAGGCAAATTGCAGGTGTTAAATATAAAGCAGAGTCTTTTTGTCTTAGTTCATTAGTCGCTTGGAGTTTGTCAAGGTATTTTCGTGCGTTTTGAGCATCCAAAATATCTAACCTAAACTATTAATATTAGTAGGTAATCAGGACCTGTACCCTTTCAAAAGGTGCGGTGCCTACACAATAGATATTTGTCAGGCAACCTATTTATGGTTGAGTTTTCCACTGAGGGTTTTTAATTTAAATTTTATTGCGGTCAAGAAATTAACGAGTTATTGTGAAACGTACCATACCTACCTAACAGGTGGCGATTTGAAACCTTCCTGCTAGATAAAACACGAGTCGCCACTGACACATTCACCAGTAAACTAAAAAAAATCATTCTTAAGATACACTTACCCTTCACATTTTACTAACGTATTTTTCCAATGCTTTTCGAAAATTGGCACTATCTCCGCTGCCGAATCTTCAGGTTTCATGTCCCACAGATCTTTTGTTTCTAAAGGATTTCTGAACCCTTTCCAGGTCATCCCGTCGAACCAGGCAAATACCATTCGAGACAGAAAACTGGCGCCTTCCTCTGGACATGGCTTCTGGAATACATAGAAGGATGACATGTACAAATTTATTTATACTAACTAAAAACTGCGTCAAACCTTATGAAGACGAAAAATGAGAAAAAAGACGGTTTTAGGAGCTGAGGATTCATTATTTGCCCACGTTATAAATATGGACAAGCCATTATCTGCTATAAAATATGTGTACTTTCTAATAGAATTAACGAGAGACTGACACTTTCTAGATGGACTATTCGTCTGGTGGTTTTTAGTGATTTTATAATTAAGAAAGATCTTTTAAAGTATCTTAAAACATTGAAAAGGTTGGCGACCACTTCTCCGAATGGTGATAAAGTTTTAGCTAGAAACTAGTGATATTTTATACGAGCTTTTTAAGACCAATGATTCTCTGATCTTGAGTGCAAGAACCGTGTCTCAAAAGTTTATATTTGACAAGTAAGATTACGAAAACACACACCTTTATACTGAGTTCTCTGCATCTGCTTTAATTCACTTTATTAGTAATAGTAATAATAATATTGCTTTATTGTCATATAAGATTATACATCTCTTTGACAAAGCAGAATAAAAAATAAATAAAGCTATGATAATAACAAAGAATAATAATAAAATGTATAATATTTTGAGGAAAAAAGACAATAAAATGGTTATATTTATGTAATAAATATATTCTAAATTATCCTCAAAACCAAAACTAACCATAAGTTTTAGACGGACAATTTAAATTTCTGAAATCTACCTAAATATTTTATACTAGCAAGTAAATGATTAAAGATTTTTTTAAACATAAATTAAAGATTTCTTTGTTAAAGTGGAACATGAATTTGGAGGATAAAGTTGAGAATTTTGTCTAATATTGTGCGAATATTTCTTAGTATTTATTTATTAAACCAATATTTTTTGTACATTAAAAACACTGTTTCTAAAATATGAATAGAAGTAAATAATGGTTTACACAAGTTTTTGGACTTAACTTTACAAATATATCAAAATGTTCTCTTTTGCAATAAACACACTGAATATAATAGATACTAATAAATTCCTTTAAAAAATACTATCTATCTTATAGTCGATTCAATAAAAGCCAAATAAATAGATTTTAAAATGGAAAATTCTTCTAATTCATAAGAGAGTATAGTCTGTCTCAAAGTATACCGTGTTAGCTCTTGCCTTCATTTATGGACTATACCTGCCGACAGCAATAAAACTGCGGATCGGTAGGTATTAAAAGACAGAACATTAGGGACGGACTTTAATAATATAAAGATTTATAATTTATTGTTTATTTAGGTAAGTATAATCTTAAAATTACATTAAGAAATTAAATATATGCAAAGTTTTAATAATTTATAACTGCATTTATCTATACATAACTTACATTTTTTAATCTAAATCTAATTCTGTTTCACTATCAGAGTCATCATTGAGATTAATTACAATAGGATTTATGTTGTTTTGGATAGAAATGTAAGAGTCCTCAATTTTATAATGTGCTGTAGTGAATTTTTCCAGCTCTCAACTGGTATGTTAGTAATTACATTTTTATCAAATTTATAACACTGGGACTTAAAGTAGGTGTAACATTTTCTGCTCTGATCTTTGATTTTATTTGGTTCCACAAATGCTCTATGGGGTTAAACATACAGTGATACGGAGGAAGCCATAAGACAGTATGCCCAGCCTGTTCAGCCAAATTATCACATACATATTGTTTTTTAATTGCATATGAATTTAGGACTTCCAAAAGTAGCGTTTTTTGTAACTGAATTCAAAATAAATATCATTTTATAACAAATATTCCTGCATTTCAGTTTTTGAACTTGCTGAAGCTGGTACTTTGTGTAGCAGACGGCTGTGGTAGCTTGCGTTATCCATGACAATAACACTGTTTGGAATATTTTTTAAAAGACAATTTTGAAACCAAAAAGTTCTGCACTTGTATCCTCATGATAATCCAAGCTAGAATCCTTAATATTCTTTGCAGACAACAGCAAGCAGTTTGGGACAAATCCGTCTTCTGAACCAGCGTGTATTATGGTAATGCGTTTTCCTTTATTTAAAGGTGCTTTCGTCTGACAGTTTTGACTGGAATCAACCCATCCTTTGGATTGTGTCGTATGTATCGAACCATGTTTCATCAAGGTAAATTATGGATCTGTTTTCTAACCTATATCTTTTAATTTCTTGAAGGTAATTAAATCTCCAAGTGCGTAATCTGTGCGATTCCATTACTACTTGTCTTTTGTCTATTTTGCGGTATTTAAATCCTATTTTACAAACAACTCTATGGAGGGTGGCACGGCTAATATTTATATTGGTTTCGTCTTTCGTCTAGCTTTTTTTCAGTTTATCCAAGGTAGGAATAACTCAGCTTTCATAAAGACTATATATTTTCCTTCTTATTAGGTCCTGATCACTATTGTCTAATACGGTGAGATTGAAAATCACAGGTTTTTTTTTGTTCAATTCTTCACTAATAATAATATCCCTTATCGATGATATTGGAGTTTTTGTAAGTAGACAGTTTCTTTAAAGCTTCTTGTTTAATTAGACCTCTACTGATTAAGGTTTCATACACATTTTTCACAACCTGTTTTGCATCTAATGACAAATGATTTCGACGCGACATAGTTATATTCTCGTAAAACAACAACCTTTCGAAACGCACAAAAATATTAGCCAAAATATTTATATGCCTAATAGTTAATACTCAGAAATACCTGGCCCACCCTTGCCTTATGAACAAATGGGTTTACCCAATAACAATAGGTAATAAAATCGTTAAAGGTTTATTGGGGTATGGTCCGTCACAAGCCATAACGATATACTTTGAGACAGACTATAATCTAATAGCATAACAATAAGATGTAAGTTTACTACATAATTATTCTATATGTTCCTTGAAATACAGTTTAACATCGAAATAAATTCCTAAAAATTTAGTACATGGATAGGATTTTATAATTTCATCACTTAAAAATAAGTTGTTGAGTACACATTTAAATGTTAAGATATTAGTTTTAGCTATATTAAAAGGAAGCAAGTTGGAGTTACATCATGATTTGAATTTTAAATTATCATTTTCAATTACATCATTTAAAGAATTCGTATTTTTGATATTTCATAAAATAGTTGTATCATTCGCACACATTGTAAAGTTTTCTTTTATATCAAGTAAAGATAAATCATGTATATACAGGGTGTCCGGAAAAAGGAGGCCAATCCGCCGGTCACATATAGGGTGGACCAAAATAATGCGACTTTCGTTATGCCATTTTTTAATTGGGCGCTCGGTATTCAATATACAGGGCGTCAAAATGAGAAATATAAAATCGTTTTTTTGAAGTAAGTCGAGTGTTTCATAAGATATTAAATTAAAATTTGGTGTGAGGGGGTTTTTTGGAACGAGAAATTGAAATCCGTTCAGTTGCTATACCGCAGAGGCGCCACCGCGGTATATTGCATGTGTAAAAATACCAAAACTTTTTTGTACCCCTGTATAATAAAGTTCTAGTAAAAAATTCTAATTATCCAATTTTTTCTTGTAAAAAAAGTATTCTTAGTAAATATCGGCCTGAGTATCCGTTTATTAGATATCTTAATTTTAAAATCTAGATAATTCTTTCTAAACAAATTGGCTGACCTCGGGCACCAGTAACTTTTTACGTACTGTCAAAGTGACAAATTTAAACGCTTCTGACGCTCTTAACAAGCTTCTCAATTACTCCTTAAATAAATCTACATTTTTAAATTACATATTTGTATTTGGTGTGTTTTCTTACAACTTATAAAACCATAATGGCTCATAGACCAAGAAATGTACCCATTCCCGAAATGGCGAATATGGTTTTGATGTTTGGTAAGTTTTAAATATTATTGTAAACTGTAAAAACTAGGAAAATGTAACTCCAATGCTAGTTTAGCCGCTAGACGCTATGCCCAGACATTCCCAAACCGATTTCATTCGAAAAGAAAATATTTTTTAAATTTGATTAACCGCCTAAGGGAGACTGGAAGTTTCAGCGAAAGACGGAAGGGTAATTGCGCCCGACCTCGTGCAGTTCAACCAGGGCAAGAGGAAGAAATTTTAAGAATTGTGAAGAATCACCAAGCATTAGTACTAGGTTTTGGCTGAACGGGTGAGAAATATTGGGAAAACCTAGACACATAATATTTTACGGAGTCAACAACTTTACCCATTTCATCTTCAAAAAGTACAGGGTCTTTTACCCGACGATCCCGAGGCAAGACTTGTTTTTGTAGATGGTTGTAAATGAATAACAGAAATGTGGATTTTATAAGAGCGATTCTGTTTACTGACGAAGCCACAAATATCCATAACGCACACATATGGGCTGAAGAGAATCCTAGGGCCATAGTTGAGACACATCATCAGTAAATTTTAAAGTCAATGTGTGGGCAGGTGTTGTGGATAACTTTCTTTTAGGACCTGTCATTTTACCAGGTAATTTGACTGGTGATTCATTTCTGTTGTTTCTACAAGAAATACTGCCCGATTTGCTTGATGATTTGCCTCTAAATTTAAGACAATATCTTTGGTTTCAACTCGACGGTGCTCCGGCTCATTTTGCTTTAAATGTTAGGAACTATTAACATCAAGTATTTCCTAATCGCTGGATTGGTCGAGGTCGAGATGCTCCTGTTCCGTGGCCACCCCGTTCGCCCGACCTTACACCTTTGGATTTTGCAGTCTGGGGATGTATGAAAGACTTTGTGTATATGGTTCCGATTTTAAACGAGGATCATTTAAGAGAAATAATCATTGCAGCTGGTGAGCATTTCAGTTGAAACCAAATATTTTTCAAAGCCTTAGATTTTCTTTTTAAAAAAGAGGGCTCGTATGTGTATACAAAAATGAATGGAGGTCACGTAGAACAAATAATTTAGGGTCATTATTCTATGATTTTTATTATAATAAGTAATTTAGCAATAATTTAGAAAAAATAATTTACGTTTATTTTGTTTACTTGCTAAAATGTATCTAGATTTTAAAATTAAGATATCTAATAAACGGATTCTCAGGCCGACATTTACTAAGAATACTTTTTACAAGAAAACATTGGATAATTAGAATTTTTTACTAGAACTTTATTATACAGGGTAAAAAAAAGTTTTGGTATTTTTAACACATGCAATATACCGCAGGTGGCGCCCTCTGCAAGGTATAGCGAATCCGTGAACGGATTTCAATTTCTCGTTCCAAAAAACCCCCTCACACCAAATTTTAATTTAATATCTTATGAATCACTCGACTTACTTCAAAAAACGATTTTATATTTCTCATTTTGACGCCTTATATTGAATACCGAGGCCAATAAAAATGGCATAACGAAAGTCGCATTATTTTGGTCCACCCTATATGTGGCCGGCGGATTGGCATCCTTTTTCCGGATACCCTATATAATAAAAATAATAAAGGTCCAAGGTATCAATCAATTTGTTCGCATATCAATTTAAAATATCGATCAACAGTACTTTTCATGTTACTATTTTAAAATTAACAATGTAAACTAATGTATTAGCTAGTTAAACAATTAACTATGGCCTCTATTTATTCTTGGAAGTTATGCAGATCAATATAAAAAACGTTAAGGACGCGGTTTTTAAGTTAGACCGTCATCCATCGAAGAAAAAAGGGACCAATTGTACCCAGTATTCCCTTTTAAATAGGGAATATTCACTATGCTCTGATAATTTACTGATAAAGGGATGTCTTTCATCTCTATATTTTCTTAATTATAATAATATGTTTTTTAGTCCAGACTTCCTCTTTCAGTACGTATGCCGTTGCTAGTTACACGAACATGCACGACTTTTTATAACACATCTCTAGCCATAGGCACATATTAGCGTTATTTTTAAGGGTTGCTAACAGGCAAATTCCTGAATGTAATCTGCGATAGAATGCAACATGCTCTTAGGAAGTTGGAACAGTGGTGCGTTAAACACGCTCTATCTGTAAATACCAAAAAAACAGAAATGGTTCTGTTTACAAAAAATAAAAAATTAGGGAACCTCACAGCACCCGTTCTTTTTCAATATAAA
>JAHBCN010013892.1:23655-28655 GCA_019359885.1 Listronotus oregonensis
TTTTATATATAATTTATAAACCTTTTTTTTGTTTTATATATATTTTTTTTGGTTTTCCCGATTTTTTGCGGTCTGACCCCCAATTGTGACTTCAGATTCGTGTTCAGCGAAAAAAATAAAAATAATTTACTAATAAATTTTACAGGATGTCTTTTTTCTTTATGAATTTTCTTAATTATTTAATAAGATTTTTTTTGGGTCGAGATTTTTTTTAAGTACGTATGTCGTGTTAAACGAAAATGCACGACTTTTTATAACACATATCTCTGTAACGGCGTAGGGCATTCTCTCTAGCCATAGGCATACGTTAACGTTATTTTTAAGGGGTCAAAAATTCAAAAAAGTCATATAGCTAATAAAACAAAACAAAATTTTTAAAAAATAGTCAAGTAAAACACTTAATTTTAACAAATTATGATATGAGTTTTTTTTTGAATATTAAATAAAAAAATATTTAAAGAAAACCATAGCCAAATTGACCTAAGCCTGATTCAAATATCTTTAAATAGAATCTCTTGACCAAATGTAAAAGTCATAGGCACACTGCACGAAATATTTTAGGGAGACAAAATTTAAAAAAATCTGTCATATTTTTGACAGATATTATTTGTTACATTTTTATTATCATAACCACAAAGACATAAATAGATCCTAGAAAATAACGTACCGTGCGCGATTTAAAAAAAGTAAGAGGCAGTTTACTAATATGAGACTTAAATATCTGGACAGAAAGAAATTACGCTATAGGCAGCAGTCCACAGTCCCGATACTCTAGGGATGAAGAAACGGACAAAATGGTAAGTAAGGGAAAGAATAAAAATGCAAATTCGTGTTGTTCTAATGAGGGTTGCTAAGGGGGAAATTATATTGGCTAATTTTTTGCAGCAAAAATACAGAACGAGAGGTCCCCTACAGCTTGGTGAACTTGGTGGCTTTCTTGAAGGAATGGGGTCTTTAATTATCCTTTTTTGATAAAATAAAAAATTCTAGAAGTAGTGGAAAATGCGCCATTCCCGAGATATAGAAATTGTAAACAGGGTGTAATTTTGGATACATACAGGGTATTTTACAGGTTAGAAGGAAAAAAATGGATCAAAAAGCTGTTGTGGCTACGGACTACAGATGGAAATTTCCGGAAATGTATATTTGAAAATATTTCCAGAAATATATCAGAAAACATTGGAAATATATGGATATATTGGAAATATAGAAATAATAACTACAAACCTTAAATTACCAAACATTTAATAAAAGTTTATCATATACCCTAATTGTAAGTCCTAACCAGGCAAAAAATATCTGGCTCAAAATCCAAGTATAAATGGTATTTGGTAAGACAGTTGCGCGAATGAAATAAAGTTAAAAACAAGATAATAATTAATTAACAATATAAAATACAGTCACTTCTGGGATGACAATGGACGACACGATTGACAGAACCGTAAACTTACCGATTTTTTTAGCCAGTAACATTTTCATTCTATTTGATAGCAAATTTTGATTTTTGACATTTCAAATGGGGTGATTTATACATGACTGGAATCGTCATCCAAATGTTAAATCGCAAAATACAATAATATAAATAAAAATTTAAGTATTACAAATACAAAGAAAACAGTGAATTTTTTAGGAAAGTAATTGGTAATTACACACGACACGGGACACAAGATGTGCAACTTGATCATCAAGAAGCAATCTTCATTGATGTCATCCACACCTTGAATATTGTATTCAGCATCAAATGTTGTCCTTATGGACGTGCAATTAAACTTCTTCTAAAGCAAGTAATAGCCAACAAGAAATAATCGGTAAATCCCCGAGATCGAGATTTTTATTATTCGTAATCGTAATAATTTACATGTACTTTTTCGGAAATTAATTGTCTAGTGTAAAATTAATTTTCAAAAAAGTTTGTACTGTAAAATTTGTACTACACAAAAGTATAAAAAATATATAGAAATCTTTGTTTTGATGGTTTATAACGCATTTTTTTTTTTTTTTTTGAAAATTTCCAATATTTCCGAGACACGTTCGGGGAAAATTTTAATTTTATTTCCCTAAATCTTTCCGTTTACAACAGCACTACGGACACAATAAAAAAAAGTAAAGGCTAGTTTTTACCAAAACGCATTTTTCGAGGATATTTTCATAAAAGAAGCAGTAAATACAGGTAAAATTATTTATGACTTATTTATCAGAAATTTATTTAGCATCAGGTAGTTTTTCATGTGCCTACCTACCTGTCCTAATAGAAACAATTACCTTAAGAAACCGTACTTAAAGGAACTAAAAGTACCGTTACCTATAAATGTTTAAGCCGGCATGGTAATAAAATATCATATTCTCGAAAAACCGACAAAATATCTTTAAACTCTTAAAATAAGTGAAAACCTGATTTGCTTAAAACAAGATTTTTTTAATTACAATATCGAACAAAACATCCTTGACTTTTTACATACTACTTAAAATACAGGTACGAAGATGTTTTTACAGAAGATGCATGAGATAATCTTGGTTATACAACAAAATAAAAACATCTCAAAATGTTTAATTCCTAAAATACCTACTACGGCATGCAATCACATTCCTCACATTATTGTTTATATCATGCGAGGCTATATATGTGTATTTAAAAAGATATAATAATAATAAACAATTATTTTAATAAAAAAATATTAAGTTTGTTTCGCCGGCGGCAAACAACAATTAAATTTGGTATTTAATAGTATCTTCTTTAACCTTGAATAAACGGAAGAACTTAAGAGTTATTTTTCGTATTTTCTTAACTTTGACATAAAAATACTTTTTATTATTGTTACCTAATATTATTTTTCAACAGCCGGAAGCGGTTAAAAAATACCATGAAAACTATTGTATATATTCAATGGCACTTTTCTTATTATGTAGATTTTTTTAAAGAATTTGTTTTTAAAGCTGTTTGTTTAAAGTTCTCTTAAATGTGAAAAAGTCATTATATATTTTTAAAAATTGGCCTCTGATTTATTCAAACATTTAAATTATATAAAACATTTTTTTTTATTATTACTTAAAATGGTAAATGTATAGTCTGTCTCAAAGTATATCGTTATGGCTTTTGACGGACCATACCCCAATAAACCTTTAACGATTTCATTACTTACCTATTGTTATTGGGTAAACCCATTTGTTCATAAGGGCAGGGGTGGGCCAGGTATTTCTTGAGTATTAACCATTAGGCATATAATTTTGGCTAATATTTTAGTGGCAGTGTTGAATAACCGTGTTTACTGTGCGTTTCGAAAAAGTTGTTTTACGAGAATATAACAATGTCGCATCGAAATAATTTGTCACTGGATGCAAAACAGGTTGTGAAAAATGTGTATGAAACTTTAATCAGTAGAGGTCTAATTAAACAAGAAGCATTAAAGAAACCTGTCCACTTACAAAAACTCCAATATCATCGATAAGGGATATTATTTTTAGTGAAGAATTGAACAAAAGAAAAAAACGTAGTGATTTTCAATCTCGCCGTATAAAGAATAGTGATCAGGACCTAATAAGAAGGAAAATATATTGTCTGTATGAAAGCGAGTTATTCCTACCTTGGATAAACTGAAAAAAAAAGCTAGACGAAGACGAAACAATATAAATATTAGCCGTGCCACCCTCCATAGAGTTGTTTGTAAAAGGGGAAAAAAAATTTTTTTTTAAAAAATTTTAAAAGGGGCCCGGAAAAAAAAAAATTTTAAAAAAAAAAAAAAATTTTTTTTGGGGGCCCCCCCAAAAATTTTTAAAAAAAAATTTTTTTTAAAAAAAAACCCCGGGGGGGGCCCTTTTTTAAAAAAATTTTTTAAAATTTTTCCCTTTTATTTAAACAAAAAAGGGAAAAAAACCCCCAAAAAATTTTTTTAAGGGGCCCCTTTTTTTAATTTTTTTTTTAAAAAATTTTTTTAAAAAATTTTTTTTTTTTAAATTTAAAAAAAAAAAATTTTTTTTTTGGGTTTTATTTAAAAAAATTTTTAAAAATTTTTTTTTTTTTAAAATTAAATTTATATTTTTTTTAAAATTTTTTTTTTAAAAAATTTTTTTTAAAAAAAAACCCTTAAAAATTTTTTTTAAAACCCCTTTTTAAAAGGGGGGAATTTTTTTTTCCGAAAAAAAAAATTTTTTTAATTTTTTTTTTAAAAAAAGGGGAAAATTTTTTAAAATTTTTTAAAAAAAAAATTTTAAAAAATTTTTTTAACTTTTTTTTTTTAAAAATTTTTTTTTTAAAAATTTTTTTTAAAAAAAACCAAAAACCCCAAAAAAAAAATTTTTAAAATTTTTTTTTTAAAAAATTAAAAAAAAAAAGGGTTTTTTCCCCCAAGGGGAAAATTTCAAAAAAAAAAAATTTTTTTTAAAATTTTTTTCCAAAAAAAAAATTGGGAAAAAAAAAAAAAAATTTTTTTCCCCCCCAAATTTTTTTAAAAAAAAAAAAAATTTTAAAAATTTAAAAAATTTTTTAAAATTTAAAAAAGTTTTTTTTTTTAAAAAAATTAAAAAAAAAAAAGGGAAAAAAAAAAATTTTTCCCCTTTTTAAAATTTTTTTTAAAAAAGGGGAAAATTTCCAAAAACCCAAAAAAAAAATTAAAAAAAAAAAAAAAACCCCCCCTTTTAAAAATTTTTTTTTCCCAAACCTTTTTTTTCCCCAAAAAATTGGTTTTGGGAAAAAATTTAAAAAAAATTAAAAAAAAAATTTTTAAAAATTTTTTTAAAATTTTTTTTTTTTTTAAAAAAACCCCCAAAAGGGTCCCCAAAAAACCCCCTTTAAAAAATTTAAAAAAAAAAAATTTTTTTTTAAAAAATTTTTTTTTTTAAATTTTTTTTTTTTTAAAAAGAAAAAAAAAAAAAAAAATTAAAAAAAATTTTTTTTTTCCCTTTTTTTTTTTTTTTTCCCCCCCCCCCAAAAATTTTTAAACCAAAAAAAAAAAAAAAAAAAATTTAAAAAAAAATTTTTTTAATTTTTTTTTTAAAAAAAAAAT
>JAHBCN010013892.1:31155-40879 GCA_019359885.1 Listronotus oregonensis
TACAACAAATAAAACGATTAAAACATAGTTATCTTAAATGAATTGTTAGGAATTGCAGAGTGTTAAAGCGAAACCAGCATTAAAAATTCATTTATTAGGCAAACATAGCACCAATTTTCTATCTAAATGGATAATTGTTTAATACTCAACAATAATTTTAGTTGCTCTGATAGAATTTCATAACAAGTAACCTTTATGGATTTATTATTTTAAATAAAACATCAAAAATATATTTTATTATACCAAAAACACGTATGTAAAATGAGGGCCAAGTTCATATCCAAGAATATCGTCCTCTTGAAGTTAAACCAAGTTCTTTTCTTAACTTGGCCAGAAACGGAAAATTGTTTATAAAAACAGAAAATAAAAGAAAATGCATATACAGTATTAAATAAAGAGAAATGTGTAGCATTAATTTCTGTTATTTTAATTTAAATAATACATGGTTACCTATGCTTGATGCTGAAGTAATTTTTGTTTAATCATTATAGATTTTTTTTTGTAATTAATGTTAACAGATACCTGACTGCGCCATGACTTCCGAAATAACCTGTAGATTACTAAAAACAAAAATCCAACCAATTTTTTTTCAGGTAATTTTTTTAAACAATAAGTAATAAAAAAAGGGTCTTTTTTCTCGTTTTTTTTTTAATACAACAAAATATATTGGTTATGTCGCTTAACTCATAAAAGACCGTGTGCAAAGAATTCAAAAACCTACAAAATGGTTTTTAAAAAATATCGATCCGCCGGAAAAACGCGTATAAGACATTTTTTCAAAAATTCGTATCTCCGTTAAACTTTCAATCTTAAGGGCTGATTTTTTGGAAAATGATAGTCAATAAAATATATTTTGAGCTGCAGAAAGATGAAAATTGTCGCATTAATAGTTTTTATTTAATCGCACTATAAACAAATTAGGCCCTTATCTTGCAAATGCCGTGAATATTGGGCAAATGGTCCGATTTAAATTTTTAAAACGGCTTTTTAAAGTTGAGATTAAAAGCTACAAATTGTTATCTCACATTTTCGTAAATGTTTGAAGAACATTGGGTTAAAAAATTGCTACGGTACTGAGTCGCCGTGGGGGCGAAAAAGGAGAAGCAGTTTCAAACTTATATGAAAATGTAAGATACAGGGATGCGCAAAAGTCCGGAATAAAATTAATATCTTTTTAACCAGTAAACTTAGGAAAAAAAACGCTGAAACACGTCAATTGATTTTAAATTGTTCGCATTTTTTTGCAATAAAATGAAATATTTTTTTTTTCAACCCCTTAGCTGCAACCCTCCCCAACTTTTTTTTTTCAAATGCAAACCTATGTCGTGTATGGGCTCATTGAAAAGCTCGTAAAAAATGGAGTCTGACCATACCCTTTCTTTTTTTTTAACTTATGTGGTTACCAGGAAATGAGAAAAAACTCTTTTAAAAGTAAAAAAAGTTAGAAATACCTACTTAGTGCTATCTACGGGTGAATTAACGTAACAGATGCTGAAAATGCCCTCCACCCTCTACTTGACAGGCTCCTAGGCGATGGTAAAACCCGTCTACGGAATTCTGAATGGCCTCAGCCGGTATGTTATGTGATTCCACTCTAATTCTGTTTCTTAGATCTTCAATATTAGCCGGCCTATTTTGATAAACCTTGTCTTTCAGATATCCCCAAAAAAAAATATCTAATGGCGTTAAGTCTGGGGATCGTGGCGGCCATTCAATTGTACCACGTCGTCCAATCCAGCGTCCTGCAAATATTTCATCGAGATATTCTCTGACGTTAATACCAAAATGTGTGGCCGTCCTGTTGGAACCAAAGTGTTTCAGTGGGGATATCTGGATCTGCTTCATTGGGAAACATAACAGCTAAAGCAGGCACTAATTCAAAGCGTAAAAAGTCTATGTAGCGTGCAGCTGTAAGGTTTCCATCAAAAAAGTATGGCCCTAATATTCTGTTGTTGATGATGTCTGCCCATACATTTACTTTCTGAGGACGCTGCGTATGAGCTTCGCATATCCAGTGTGGGTTTTCCTGACTCCAGAATTGATAATTGTGCCTGTTAACTACTCCATTTAAATAAAAAGTAGCTTCATCCGAAAAGAGTATGTTCAGTGGAAACCCATTATTCTCGTCATATCGCCTCATTATTTCCTCACAAAATTGCAAACGCCTGTCATAGTCATCTTCCAAGAGCTCTTGGCCAAGATATACCTTATATGGGTGGTATTTTTCTGTTTTCAAAACCTCCCAATCGTACGGTTAGACGCAGGATTGTTGTGGGCTAATGAAACCGTTGACAAATGTGGATCAAGTCCTTCACTGTACCATGTTCTTCAAATTTGTGTAAGATCTTACAGTAGCCTGGGAAATGTGATTTTCCGGATATTTTGCATTAAATAAAGTACACACTTTACTTTGACTCCGCATTCTATCCCCACATTCCAACAATATCAAGACTTCGATACGCTGCCTCTCTGACAATACCATTTTTGTTTGGCAAATTAAAAAAGAACCGTTTGAAGGTACACAATTAATAAACTAAACAGATTCTTAATTTTTTCTTATCAGGGCATTAAATTTGGTACAAAAAATTTAACAACCTTTTTCTCTTTTTGAAGTACACTGCTCAACAATTGCTTGGGATTATAACTAATTTTATGTGTAATTTTTTTCTGAAAAAATAAATTCCAAAGAATGTTGATGCTAGATTACGTTATCAGTTTTACACATAATCAATAAACTTTGTTGTGCTGCCTGCTCAGGTTGGTGTGTTCTTAAAATTTGTAAACTTTTAGAAACTAGGTGCTAATGATCCTTAGCAATTGTTGAGCAGTGTACATCATCAATGCTGAATGCCACTTTATTTGTTTATTTGCAACGTTAATTCACCCGTAGATAGCACTAAGTAGGTATTTCTAACTTTTTTGTTTGTAAAAGAGTTTTTTCTCATTTCCTGGTAACCACATAAGTTTAAAAAAAAAGAAAGGGTATGGTCAGATTTCATTTTTTACGATATTAATTTTATTCCGGACTTTTGCGCATCCCTGTATACAATTTGTAGCTTTTAATCTCAACTTAAAAAAGCGGTTTTAAAAATTCTGCCTTATATTCACGGCACTTGCAAGATAAGGGCCTAATTTGTTTATAGTGCGATTAAATAAAAACTGTTAATGCGACAATTTTCATCTTTCGGCAGCTTACAGTAAATGTTATTGACTATCATTTCCCAAAAAATTAGCCCTTATATTGAAAATTAACGAAGATACGAATTTTTGAAAAAAAGTCTGTTTTAAGCGTTTTTTCGGCTTTTCTCGGTGAAAATGGTCGGATCGGTATTTTTCAAAAACCATTTTGTAGGTTTTTTAATTTTCTACAAACCATCTTTTATGAGTAAAGCGATATAGCCAGTATATGTTGTTATATTAAAAAAAAATGAAAAAAAGACCATTTTTTTAATAATTATTGTTTAAAAAAATTACCTGAAAAAAAATTGGTTGGATTTCTGATTTTAGTAATCTACAGATTATTAAAGTTCACAATTTAATGGAAAAAGGTGTAAAATAAATAAAAATACAAGGTTTTAAAAGGTGTTTAGTGTAAAAATTAAAAATTGTTTACAAAAAGAAGGGGGTATATACTAAAAATGAGGTTTGTTTGATTTTCAACTTTGATGAAGAATATCTTGAAAACGAAACGTTGCCAAAAAATATTTTTTCAGATTCACAAGTAATTAGAATACTTTTGTGAATTTACGTACCAAATCTCATACCTTTACGTAAAACGATACCGAAGTTATGACAGAGAAGAAAATACGTTTCGTGTAATATACACACTGAGTGCCTTAGACAGGAACTTAGCCTGAGATGAGATCGAATGATTTCCTCGATGCTACCAACACCAATTTGTAACGTTTGTGACATTTCAAAGACAAATATTGCTCTTGGCAAAGAATAGGGTCGTTTATCAGGTCAATGATGGTTTGTGTTGTCAATATTTTCGAACGCCTCAAGGAAAGGGGGAAAGAGGGGTGAAGGTTGATATTTTAGTGACACACTTCCACCGCGACCGATCGGTCTATTGTGACTCACCCCTTTTTTATATTTCTCCCACCAGATCCAGACTTCTAATAAATCTGATGATCCTTTTGGGGGAGAGATCTTTCCCCCCCCCAAAAGGTGTCATTGCCGAGGATTGCGAATCTTAGTCGTGCCTTGCTGGGCATGAAGACAGAATGTTTTTGCCGATTCATCCCCCCCCATGCACATGCGGCATTCGGCGTTTTCCGCTAGGCCAATCTTGTATGGGGTTTTTTAGAAAGATTGAAAATTATTTGAATTTAAAATCTGTTCTTATAAGCCATAGTTAGCCATGGATACAACCCAAAGTTTGGCAAAGTTATGTCGCGTTAGCCATGGTTCGTTTTGGGAAACCAAACAAAAATTGACTTCTGTCAAATACTTTTATATTTTGGGTTGTATCCACTAACTATGGTTATAAGAACAGATTTTAAATTTCAAATAATTTGAACTCTTTATCAAAACATAGATAAGTTATATAATAATATATTTGAAAAGAGAAAGATTAGCAGAGTTTGAATTTTCAATCATA
The DNA here is from genome assembly GCA_019359885.1 of Listronotus oregonensis. Taxonomy (NCBI): domain Eukaryota; kingdom Metazoa; phylum Arthropoda; class Insecta; order Coleoptera; family Curculionidae; genus Listronotus; species Listronotus oregonensis. The sequence goes on from JAHBCN010013892.1 coordinate 35,759, forward strand.
TACAGGGTGTTCCATTTAAAATAACGAAGTTGATAGTGATTTGTTAATTTTCCGATCATCATTTGTTTTTCTATCTTACACCATGAAAATCTTCATGAAAAATCCTGCAACTTTCATATAAACTATTTTTTTCCATCTATAAAAACAAAGGTTTTAAAGGGGTGCGCAATTATAGGGGAAAACCCTGTACAAAAACATGCCTTTGGGCTTAAATACCTTATCAAAGTGGACAAAACAATCTGCTGAAAAATTGGCTTAGATACAAAAAAAATACCAATCATTCCCATCGATCTTCTGCAACTCTATTTAACAAAAAATGGAGTTGGTGATCAAAAGCTATTAAGCTCACAGGACATTCTAGTACCAACTCTTTAAAACCATATCTTCGGAATCCAAAACCCCACCTAAATTTAATTAACAATTTAAAAATAAGGAAAATGAAGCTTCGGCCTCAGGTAGAAAGTTGCAAAATTCCGAGTACTTTCGGAGATATCCTAAAAAAACCGAAATTTGTCGATTTCGTTTTTATTTTTTTCTGACCTTATTTAAAGAGATATGGAAAAATAAAAGATACTTTCTCATGGCCACTTTTTAAGCTTTACAAAAAAGCGTCGAGAGATTTTCTGAACGACTTTCTAAAGTGGACATGGTTAGTTACGCAAATAAAAACTTTGCCATAATTTAACCGACTTCGTATCTCTTACGGTTTCCGAGATTCCCATGCATGCACTCGACTCTGTGGCACCCTGTATATAAAAATGAAAATATTGTAAATTTTGAAAATATCGAAAAAAAAAATTTAAATGCGTTTTAACAAATATTTCTATATATTTCTTATACTTTTGTGCATCTTGTTGGTTATTGCTTGCTTTAGAAGAAGTTTAATTGGCACTCCCATGAAAATGGCATTGATGCTGAATACAATATTCAAGGTGTGGATGATATCGATAAAGATATGCCTCTTGATCAAGTTGCGAAACTTGTGTCTCGTGGTCGTGTGTAATTACTTTTTTTGAAATTTCACTCTTTTCTTTGTATTTTTAATACCTAAATTTTATTTATATTAATGTATTTTGCGTTTTAACTATAGGATGACAATTCCACATATCTATAAAAAACCCCATTTGAAATGTCCAAAATCGAAATCTGCTATTGTATAGAAAGGAAAAAGCTCGGGAAAAAGTTACTGGCAAAAAAAGTCGGTAAGTTTACGGTTTTATCAATCGTGTTATTTTGCTTTAAACTTTGTTTTATTTCCGCAATTGTCTTACCGAATACCATTTGTACTTAGATTTTGAGCCAGATATTTTTTTCCTGATTTTAAATACTTTAAAAAATGAAATTGTTTCTCAAAAATTAAAATCTAATTCATTTTTACCAATGATAAACTTTCATTAAATATTTAGTTTTCTGAGTATTATAGTTTTTACTTCCATATTTCCAATATTTTCATATATTTATTTCCGAAATATTATCAAATATATATATATAAAATATATATATATATATATATATATATATATATATATATATATATATATATATATATATATTTCCTTTTTATTTTGGTATATTACCAAAAAGGGGGGTTTTTTGAACCCGAATTATTTATTGTGTTTTTAAGCGTAAGTATTTGGGGTTCTGATACATTTTTATAAAAAAATCGGAGCTCCAAGATACTTACGCTTGAAAAAGACAATAAATAATGTGCGAAACGTTCAAAAACTTCCCCCATTTGCTTTAGTAACCTATACCCAAGAATAAAAAAGGAAATTTAAGGGAATGGTTAAAGAAAATAAATATTATATATATATATATATATATATATATATATATATATATATATATATATATATATATATATAAATTTCCGGAATTTATTACTAAAAAATCCATTCCTACGACTCTTACCTGGGTTTTAGGATACTTCGTGATTCTTGGCGGTCGATCGGCATAACAATTTAAGATGAACATCAGCAGAACCAACGGATAATATATTAGGTAACTGATGTATTGATAATACGAATCGGGCACGTCTTTTTTTTGCGCCGATCGGATTTCGGTCCGGAACTGCGCCGCTCCAAAAAGTGAAAGCAGGAACCAGAACAGAAACAGTAGACCTGATGTCCGAAGTCCATACTTCTTGTTGTAGTAGAGAAGTGCCCCTGAGAGAATCTGAAAATTAAAGAAATAAATATGGTAATTTAATTCCATTTATGTCTCTAACTATTTGTTATATTCATATTATTCTGTCATAAGTCAAAAAAAATTGATTTTTTTTTATTGCATCAGTAGTTTCACAACATTACAAAATTTTATATTCTTGTTTTATTCGAAGTGCACCCATACCTATAGTCAATCTGATTGATTATTTGGGAGTAATTTTTGCGAGGACTTGAACCCCTTCAAAGGGACTCCACGAAATCCATAAATCTCAAGTTTTTTTTTTAACAGAATAGAATAATTTACATAGTCAAAAGCTTTAGCTAAATCACAAAAAATATTAGCTGCTTAATCACCATCATTTGATGTTTCCTTAAAGTGTTAGACAATGTTATGGTTTCAATAACACTAATATCATTGTCTGTGTAATATCAAAATAAGACAAAAAACTTGAACGAGACTCCACATGACAAAATATTTTTGGCAATTCCATATAATAGCAAAATATAAAAAGGGATTTAAATCCCAAACCACTCTAAGGGAAACGAAAAGACCACTCGACATTAAGGTGGGTTTAGACCTGAGTACGTACGCAGGAATCCATAATTGGTTTGGTTTGGAAAAAAGGGTTTAAATAGGTTTATGTATTTTCGACCACGCTGATCCAGTTGTTCACAGAAGTGCGTTAATAATGGAAGACAGATGAAATCATGGGGGTGAATTTATTTTAATGTATAATTTGATAAAAAAGAAAGAAGCTCGTAAAGGTAGACCTCGTCGTTGGTTTGGTCTCTAATTTTACTTTTTTCACGGCGAAACGATCCCATGAGACTTTTTATCTTTTTTTGTGCTTCTGCACTATCTAAATTTGAATATTTAAATTATTCACAAGTGCTTGCCAACATCTTGTTTTTTTGTTTTAGGTAATATTCTTGGTTCTTCACATCTCATAATATAGGAAGTTTTTGAATTCTCGCAATGAAGCAAAATTTTGGGTTTACTACTTTTTATTTTTAAATTAAACAAATTTCCCGCCCGTTGAAGACGTGCGTTTGTAGATACCCCAACAGTCCCAACCCCGTTCAAACTGGACGTTCGGAACCAATTAATTCTTTTGAGCATCACATCGAGACCGACAGCCGGCGGATCGCGCCAAAGCTATTCGCGCATAGAAACACACAGCGTGAGCGTGCGCGCATAACCGTTTACACTTGAGCATTCGCGGTGGATCAGTGCGTGCGTGCTCAGGTCTAAACGCACCTTTAGAGTTAAAGAACACAAACAACATACGGAACGAGGTGAAACGTCAAGTCAGAGATTGCCGAACACGCTTGGTCAAAACAACACTGCATACAATGATCGGAAAGGAGGTATTTTTTTTTTGTAAAATGAGGCAGTAATTTCGGGCAAATCAGACCAACTTGAATTTTTTTTAAATTTGTCAAGAAAGATGTCAAATATGGAACTAAACAAGTTTGGTTACTGGGATTTGGTCCAAAACGCTGTAAAAATTGGCCAAACTATTTTTTGGTCAAAAATAAAAAAGTATTGAATATCTCGGGCAATATTAAATGAATTTTCCTGAAAATAGGTATGAGGTTTTTTGGGTCACTGATTACGATTATAATGTCAGACAGAAATTTCTGAAACACTCTTAAAACAGTAAAAAGTGCCTTTTTAGGGGAAATTTTTAAAAAAAATTTTGGGAAATAAAGCTAAGATTATCAAATAAATGCCATTTTTCAAAATAATTAAGAAGAATTTTTTTTATTGTGCATAAAATTGAGATATAAGGGCTTATAAAGGGGTTAACACCACCCCCATAATAAAAAAGAATACAAAAAACACGACTTCAGATTTTTTTTTAATCAATTTTTTAAAAATATTTTATGGTACTTTGACTATTATGATATTCATTCCCCCCCCCTCCCAGGCGGTGAAAAGTACCATAAATAAAAAAAAAAGTTATTAAATTTTTTGTTGCAACCGTTTTAGAACCGACAAACTAACAATATTTTCAGTAAAAATAAATTATTAACCCCCCATACCCGGGAAATGAGGGACCCAATGGATTAACTATACATTTTTTTTTGTAATTGCGGAAAAAAATAGAATTTTTCCAACTTTTTTTTTTGGGTAATAACAAAGATAATACGGATAGATGGTTCATTTAAATGGGGCGCTCTGAATCAGTTCGGGATATCAATGCTTCCGTAAATGCGAATAAAATTGTCGGTAACCCCTGCCCCAGCGAAACGAGGTACGAAACCATGTGTGACGTTGCCAATGTGTGTCGCTTTACCATTCGGAATACGAAGTAGCGAAAGCGGGCGGCTAAACGGGTTGTGTATTTTCTAGTCGCGTTTCATCACGCCAATAGTAAAGGCCTGCCGGCAACACTGTTTAATTTTCGTTCAAGGATTGAAATGCATAGCGGAACTCTCTCGATGGACATCGGCTCGCGTTAGCCAAAGTCCATTAGGGGGATCAAGAATATAGCATTGAATGGTTTATCTTATCCGTAGTAGTATTATCTTTGCTAATATTAACAAGAGGGGACGAACCATTTTCAAGTGATGGCAAATTTCATTGGGTTGACCAAACTCCTAAGATGAAAGATTGATAAAAAAATAAAAAAAAAAACCCTGAATAAAGGCTACAAAGTTTGGCTGTTTAAAAATAAATACTTTCCACTTTGGCAAGAACTGAAAATGCCGTACAAAAAACAAGATTTGACCAATTTATCGTCCAAAACATAAAAAATAATTATCCGATAGGGCTAAAAAAGACTATATATTTAGGGAATATGTTCTGATTTCACCAAGATTATTTTTTTAAAAACGCCAGATCGGGGAAAAATAGATAAAAAATTTGAAAAAAAGTTTATTTTGCCCATAACTTTTTTTTTCTGCTTATTTTAAACGGTTTGGTTAATAAAATTTTCCCAAAATTTTTCTT